>JAOYMU010000252.1:76533568-76545474 GCA_025802295.1 Psammodynastes pulverulentus | reverse complement strand
GGAAGGGCTGATGAGGGTCCCAACGGCATCTATGTGCTGTTTGGTGACCCCAAGGAATAGGGCCTTCTCTGTGGGGGGCGCCAACCCTCTGGAACGAACTACCTCCAACTCTGCGGGTGCTCTCTGATCTAAGATCACTTTGCAGAGAGCTAAAGACCTGGCTCTTCCGGCAGGCCGGCCTGGGGTGACTAGGAGATTTTAGCTAGGTTTTTAAATATTGAGTTAGAGTAGTATTTTAGTTAAATAAGTATTTTAATTGTAAATGTGAAGTTGTTTTACTTTTTTACTCTGCTATGAACCGCCCCGAGTCTGCGGAGATGGGGCGGTATATAAGCCTGACAAATAAATAAATAAATAAATAAATAAACAAACAAACAAACAAATTGCATTACTAACTTAAAATTAAAAGTTCTTTCTACTAAGTAACATTGATAATGATTGCTTAGCTTTGTTCATTGGTCTCTAACGTTGCTTTGAATAGTTATATTCAAAGCAACCTTATAACTAAGGTTCAAGGAAAATATTTTTTTTAAAAAAATTCTGGGCTTTTTGCTTTTGTGATTTTTGTTATTTGTATATATGTACTGTATGCACATGTGCAAATGTCAGAAGGTAACCCTTTCATTTTATAGGAAATGAATACTCTCTGGCTAGAGAGAAGTTCACTGAAGATGGGCTCCCGCATAAGTCTGAAAGCTTGGAAGACAAAACTTCTGGTCCTGGTGACCAACCCAGATTGGGATTTCAATTGTCATTTGACATATATTTAGATGAAGCAGAGAATTTGGACTTTACATGAAGCATTATGCATGTTTTTCACTTGCAAATTCACAAATAGTGGGATAATTGATTTATAACCAGGAAGTGTTATAACACATTTCTAGTTGTCTCCCAACTGTATGCACATAAGAAGACACACAAAATTTGGTTGTGGACAGGTCCCATTACCAGGGATTATTTTAACAGAAAGTGGTGCTGAAGAGCAGCTTTAATGAGAAAAAACAGATCAAGAAAGTTGCAGTTAGATGTGTGTGAAAAGTTCCTTAAAAATAACAGGTGAACAGTTTAACATACAAGAGACAATGCACAGTGTGGCACAATACACAATACAAGCAACACAATACAAACAAGAATGGATTCTAAACACAGTATAATGAATGGTGTTGCTGTAAATTAATTTGAAAATGGCTCCTTTGAAAGTCAGATTAGTATTATGGTTAAAGAGACTCTAGACTAGAAACTGATTCACCACAAGTTCTAGTAGAGACTTAGGCTCAAGGCTAGCTGAGTGACTTCAGACCAGTCACTTTCAACCCTAGAAAGAAGGAAATAGCAAGCTACTTCTGAAAAATTTGCCAAGAAACATCACCAGGATTTAAGATTATTTTGCAGGTATACAAAAAATGTTTTTTTACTTATTTCATGGCTTTTTAGTATTTACTTCCTTCTGCACTTTGCATAATATGCATGTATGAAGAAAGTTTTCAAAGGCAGAAAAATTTCTGACCGTCTCAGAAATTAAATAAAGTGAGCATTAATCCCACCAAAAAATGACATGGTTTTCTCATATCCCTGAAAAACATTATACCACAATCAAACATTAAAATCCCCAACATATTGGAAAAGTGTCAAGCATTTGAAACTATATGTACAGATGAATCAGGCACTCTTGTAATTTCTTTTCAAAGATTAAATATACAGACTTTTGATTAATTCAAACATTACATGTTGAAATATTTGTCCTTTTTGAGATCTACAGCTTATTTTTCTGGTGGATATAATTCACAAGCTCTAACGAGGTGTATAATTAAGAATTAGATGTTGTCCCTCCTGGTTTTTCTTATTATTTTCGGTCTTCAAAAGTCAAATTAAACTGACATGATGTAATGGAACAAGAAAAAAAATATGAAAATGCTTGAGGATGGCAAGGATATGTCATATTCCCTTTACAATACCTAGTTCTGGAGCCTGATTTGGTGTTTAAGTGATTGCATCACTCATTCAGCCTCTAAACACATTTTTCTGAACGCCAGATCAAAACAAATGAAACTTTTCATGTTCGAGTGAACATGAACAACAACAATAACAACAACAACAACAACAACAGCCTGTTACTATGTTATATAATTTTCTGTAATCTGTTCACTTGTAGTTTTCTACATTAGCAGCTTTCAATTCCCACTAGGGGGCAGCTAACCTGAATGGGAAAAGCTGTAGTTTTTATTTCAACTTTTTTTTTTTTTTACAAATTAAATTTTACTGCAACTTAACTAACATTTTAGTGCTGCCTTTTTACCAGAAAGTGCAGCTATGGATGAAATACAATTGTTCATTATGTCAAGAAAATGTCCAATTAACTACCAGACAATTCAGTAAGCTCTGAGTAAATCTACGGAGGAGATGGTGTCATAAGGAAGTTTGCTGAATTAATGTTTAATTTCTTCCTTGCATAAAAATTAACTATGCCCCCCCAACATCCTGCATAAATGTCAGCCATAATAGCTATTTAGAACTTGTAAGGGACACTACATTGAAATGACTGTTGATTATTTATTTATTTAGCATTGCCAAGCAAAGATTCTATCATGGGAGAAAAAAAGAAAGAAAAGATTTCTCCTGGAGTCCATTTCTCAAACAGGTTCCTCCCGATCCTCTTTACTCACAGACCTGAAGCAACAGAGGAGCTTCCCAAGTCAAAACTTGTCTCTGCTTCCAATGGACTTGTTTTGCTTTTGGCAATTAACCAACCGAAATGTTATCAGGAAAAAGCCCATCTCATTTATAAGCCCATGTGCCCCCTCCACCACAGCCTCTACACTAAAATATGCAGGCACTGTGTGCTTTATTACCAGCAAGAGATAAATGGCTGGTTTTCGTTGCTGAAGAATATATAATGGTTAAAAAGTCACTTTTTTCCTCCAGCTCTACATAAATCACAGAACTAGTCAATATTTAATAATGCTTGCCTTGGTCTGGAGTCCCTTGATCACCCCTGTCATGTGTAATAGCTCCCTCTCCGATATCTTTGACATAAAAGCCCAGCTTTACTGCAATACTAACATGTAGAAGGTCATTACGGATCGACATTTACCTTAATCTGTGACTGCCAACCATGAACCGATAAATTCCAGCAGATTCCACTGGGAGAAATCAGTAAACTTCTCAGTGGAAAGAACTGAAGGAAAATCCTGCCGAGAACAGAATACATTTTCTACAAGGGCTGCTCTGCAAATGGGTTCTGACTTTTGAAAGTTCTCTTGCCACACAGCTTTGCAACATTTAATATAGTTTTGATGGTCTGAGAGGTGGGATGACAGCCAGGAATGACATGACTTAGAAGGAAAGAGGATTTTTTTTTTCCAGAGGAAAAAAAAACAATGCAAAATTAAACACAAAGGGGAATATCACTTCTGAATTATTCACCCTGCTCCCTTGGTGGAAATGACTTAGCTGTCACAAGCCCTACCAAAATGTTGGTTCTCTACCCTTCCCCTCATCACTCCCCCACCTTATAATCCTACAAGTGTTTTACAGCAGAACCATCAAAACCTTCACCTTATAAAAGAGAGAAAGAATATGTTTTTTCCAAAACAAGATTCCTCCCCCCCAGAAAAACAGATTTATTTTCATGAAATCAACTTATATTTTTTTCCAAATATTCTTCACTACTTTTCATTGTGGCTGCCATCCCACCTCCCCCCAATTTTTTTTTTTAAGTACTGACAAAGATAAAATATAGTGGTTAGCCTGTCAGCATTGTTTCTGATGACAAAAAAGAAAAAAAATAGGGTTAGGGCTAATCTTAAGGGGGGGATAAAACAAATAATCGTAACTCTCAATTCAATAATCTGTTGGAAAATAATTATTCCTCTGAAATTACTCAGTAAAATAAAAGGGGCAAAATAAGAAATAGTTTTTATGGAAGCTGGAACAGATCTACTAAATTCAGATCTCCAATCAGTCTTCCTACATGATATCCAAAGAGCTTTGTTACAAAAGTAAAATAAAAATATTTTTTTTAAAAAAATGACTCACAAATTTTAGTCAAATAATTTAACTAAAGTATTCTGAAAGAAAAAAAAATCTGTGAAAATGCCAGATGTAATATCTTATTATTATTAATACTTTCATATATAAAAATTAATAAATAATAACATAATAATAATGACAGAAGTTGTTGATTACCATAAAAAACACCAGTGCAAAACAATTAATGTAAGCAGCAAACTTTAGGGTTAGATGGGAATCTCCTTTATAGAGAAATTAATTTATTCATGGCACTATACAGGATTAAATAAGATATAATTGTAAATTGCTCAGAATTGTTAATGGGTCAGGTGACCTTAAAAACAAAAAACAAACAAACAAATAACTAAATATAATAGAGACACAGATATGTGAATAGGTCCATTAGAGTCAATTTCACTTAGTCATGAGTAAGTTACGCTCTTTTTTCTATGGACGGATATAATTCAACACAGTAATACACAGAGATACATTCAGATTACTAAACAATTTTACTAGAAAGGACATTCCTCCCCATGTAGATTGGTGATGGTATACTTGTAAGTCTGAACCAACATTTGTGAATCATTGCTGAAGGCCAAACATTATATTTTCAAGTTCCATCAAAATCAATGTTTTCAGTTTTTCACTTTAAAGCAATTCTGTTGGTTTTGTGTTTCTATGCTATAGATTGAAGCAATATCAGATTCATGCTTTAATAAAACACTTATTCTGTAAACATCTTAAGGAGCAAGTAAAACTTCAGCTCTCCAGTAACGTATCAAAATGGAAATACCTTTGTCAGCATAAAAGATTCCAGTGAAAAGAACAGCATACATTATTTGCCCATTGGGTTCATTTGGAGGAAACCATTTCACTTTAACTTCTTTGGCTCCACCATTCATAACAAACAGTTCAATGTTTCCTTTAGGTACATCTTCAGTTGTACGAACTTTTACCTGGGTATTTCATAAAAGAGAGAAGAAAGAGAATATTATGTTGTAATCTACCAGTGCTGCACCTATCACATATGTTTTCTTCTACTCTCTTTGCTACATTTAATGTAAATTTCTATATCCAAATGCATTGCTAAGAAAGATATTACACTTACCTTTGACCATAAATACACATACTAAAACTATCCAAATAATAAAATTACTCTGGGACAGGGTGAGATAGATAGTAACCTATTACAATATTTACTTTGTACTTCTGGAGTATGGAAGTGGAATGAATATTACATAACATTAATAATATCAATTATCATTAATATCATTTGTTGTCACTATTTCCTACTGAATATTTAAAAATACTACCCATCTTCTGAAACAAATACTGGGAATACTTGTTGTGCATCTACTTCCATTAGTTTTCAGGTCCATAGCCAACTACCATTTTCGCAGTTCTAAAGAGTCTTTCCATATAAGTACCACAGAAGAATACTACCCAACAGAGGTCCATAACAGCATAACACACACGAAACAGATACTAGACCAGCAATGGAATATAACTGCATAACAACCGGTTCAGGAGCGCGTGTGCACACTCAAAAAATGCACGTGTGTAGCTTCCCAGCCCCCTGCTGGGGCTTGCTGTAAGCAGCAGTGTTAGGTAATAAAGGACAGGTAAGAATCAGGGTGGGTAAATTTATCCTACCCCCAAAAGAATATACAAATATTAAGCTTTCTTAAGAAGTCTATAATGCTAGGAAAGGTGGAAAGAAAGATAGAAGAAGACCATTAGCAGAAAGATGGATGGACTTGATTATAGTGATGATGGTATATCATTGAAATAGTTGATGGACTAAACTGGGGGGAGATCATCTACATAAGGTTATTCCATGTGGTCAGTAAAAATAAATACCAACTTGATGATACATAGTCAGTAACAAGTCTCTGAGTATTCTGCCATTCTTTTTGTAATTTCTTTAGGACTTTGCTACTTATTTGGAAATATTGAAACTAATGGGACAATTTTGACCATGTTCAAGAGATTTCTTCTTTGTTTTATTAAGAATTAAGTCTCAGAATCTATATGAATTGTTATTTCTCCCTGATCAAATTATTTTCTACATTCACTTTTATGAAAATTAATGTTTAATAGTGAAGCAAGGGCTAGCAAATCCTAGTTTAATCTTTTTAACAGAAAAACAAAATTGGAAGGGACCTTGGAGGTCTTCTAGTCCAACCCCCTGCATAGGCAAATGATTGTCCAATCTCTTCTTTAAAACCTCCAATGTTGAAGCAGCCACAACTTCTAAAGGCAAGGCAAGTTGATTTATTAATTGTTCTAACTGTCAAGAAATTTCTCCTTAATTCTAGGTTGGTTCTTGCCTTGATTACTTTCCATTGCTTCTTGACCAGGTGCTTTGGAAAATAGGTTGACCCCCCCCCCTTTTTTTTTAATAGAAGCCCCTTAGACATTGGAAGACTGCTATTATGTCACCTCTAGTTCTTTTCATCCACTTTTTTTCATTAAACTAGACAAAACCAATACCTACAACTTTTCTTCATATGTTTTAGCCTCCAGTCCCCTAATTATCTTTGTTGCTCTTCTCTGCACTCTTTCCAGTCTCAACATCTTTTTTATACCACAGTGGCCAAAACTGGATGCAATATTCTTACCAAGGCATTATAAAGTGGTACTAACACTTCACGTGATCTTGATTCTATTCATCTGTTAATGCAGCCTAGAACTGTGTTGGCTTTTGGCCCTTGGCTCTTATTTAAGTGATTGCCCATTAGGACTCCAAGATCCCACTTGCAGTTATTACTACCAGTATTGAGCTAGGTACCACCTATACTTTATCTGTGCATTTGGTTTTTCTTGCCTAAATGCAGAATCTTACTTTTTTCACCATTAAATGTCATTTTGTTAAATAGCGCCTAATGTTCAAGTCTGTCAGGATCCTTCTGTATTTTGAGCCTATCTTCTGGAGTGTTGCTATTTTAGCTAGCTTGATGTTTTCTGCAAATTTTAACAGTTCTCCTTCTATCCCCTGATCTAAATCATTGATGAAGATATTGCAGAGTACTGGGCCTAAGACAGAGTCTTGAGGTACCCTACTGCATTCTTCACTCTATATAAAGGGAATTTCTATATTTATTCCATATTTTTACTATTTATACTTGAATGATACTTTATACCTTGAATACTTCTGTTTGAATTCAACCAAAGATATGTAATTCTTTTGGTATTCCTGTTCCATCACTACTGGTAACCGCAGTGTAGAGTTATAGAAACCAGTCTTTAATCCAATCCTGCTAGTTAAATAACAAAGTTTAAGATGTGTTAATGTCAGTCTACCTCATCTTGAAAAATCTTGAGTTTATTCCTAGGTCTTTTGTTTGAGTATATAATATGTTATTTGTTTTTGCCCCTTATTTAATACATTATCTTCAATTTTTTTCTGGAATAATTTGGAATAGAAAATTAATCCTTGGTAAAACATTCATTTTTATTGCTAATATTCTACCTTATCAGAACAGGTTTATTTTCAATCTTACAATATCTTCCATTAAGTCTCCAAGTTACCTTTTAAGCAAGTCTTTATTGTTTTTCATTAAGTACAGTTTTAGGTATTTAACTGGTTTAATAGTGATACTCAATTCTGTTATTTGGTGCAGATATTGCTTTCTTCTTCAGATAAATTCTGTTTTGCTTTTATTTTTTCCATGTTTGCCTCAATAGTGTTCAAAATATATTTGATATTATCTCTCATATCATGACATTATATATCATTTATATTTGGGACAAATCCTCTAGTCAGGATGTATTCGATTAGTTAAAAAGAAGTAATAGCAATTATTTCCATAAATAGCCTATTGAAACTACCTCAGATATTAAAGTAATGTTCTGTTTAAATATAAGTTAATATTCTTAATTATAAGTTTCCTAGCTTTTCATTAAATCTAAAAAAAAATAAAATATTATGCAAGAGCAATTCTGAAATCTATGGATACAAATCTTTACTCCTGACACATTAAATAAAAGATCTGCAATAAAAATAGCCAGAAGCAGAATATCACCTTACTGTTGGGAGATGCCCTTGTTTTTATTAAAAAGGAATCAGAGAGTTAAGTTATAAACGGTAAAAAGAGAGAGAAATACTTTAGAAAATCAAATGTGCTTCTGGTACTTTAATATCCTGGTAGTACTTAGGTCTGTGTTTCTTAAATAGAAATGTATTTCAGTTTTTGTGACTAGAGATGGATCACTGGTCAGGAAAATAGAGTGCGGGTTGTTTGTTTTGGGGAGAAAGTAATGCAGATAATCACTGTTCAGTTAAGTGATAGTTAAGGTACAGGATTTGCACAGAAGCTGATTGGTTGACTCTGGAGTCACTGCCTTCCTCTTGGCCCTGATTCCCAAATCTATCTACCAATCTGCACTGAACCATCACAATCAATCACAATACATAACTTTAAACAAGAGTTTTTATGTTTCAGTAGATTGATTCAGGCTGATAGTAATAATTAGGTAAACTGCAATTTCTGTATTATGAAGAGGAGGACCTGTATGCTGAAAGCACTGTGTTCTTAGAAGAGATAATGCAAATGGGCAAATAAACCGCATCAATGTAATATGGGAAGTTATCTTAGAAATAAAGATGTTGTACCCAGGATGGGATAACTTAAAACAGAACAAGAAAACATGGTTCTACAGCACAATTATTGCTGTGCAATTTTCATGCATTATATATAGGCTTATGCAATAAGAAATATATGAAAGGCAAACAGCAACAATTTAACAAGGATTGGTGGATTGTTTACTAAATGCCTCAATAATTCAGAGAGAGGGGGGGAAGAGGGAGAGAGAAGAAAGAGTAAAAAAGTTGGCAAAAAGCCACTCGTGCTTTTAAGAGTAAACATTCATCAGTCCCATTCAAGCTCTACAATGTTTAATGGTAATAAAGTCCCCAATTCTGTTTTACAAATAGATGATATTACTAGCATTTTAAAGTAATGAATTTTGGAAAGAAAATGGAAAACCCTAGACAAAATCAAAAATAAATAAATTGTGATATCCTTTCCTGGGGCAATCTTCACACAGTGAAGGTGTTATTACAAACTGAAATTTGTTAAGTAAAATTTTGCCAGAAGTGTTACATTATATATGTACTTCTGACATATTCGGTCCCCTTGTTCTGAATAAGATGAGGAAAATGAGGGGTTTTATGTCACAGATTTTACTGGGAAGGGGTAAATTCAGCTCCACAAAGGCAGAGAATATGTTATTTTTGACACAACACGATATAGTGTTTGAACTGTTTTTTAATCACGGGAAATATAATAAAGAAACTTATACTGCACATTACAATAATATTTTACACTGTTAAAGTATGTATTACAAGAGCATAACATCACAAAACTGTAAAATGATTAAAATTCAAGAATAATATAAATATCGTTTAAATTATAAAATGTTTGCTTTCAGTGTGAAGAGAAACTCCTATTAAAATTCTCATGCATCATTTGCTGCTTTACTGCATTGTTAAATATTTAATTTAAAACTCAGATTCATAGCTTTTTAAAGCAAGGTATCACTTTGGACAACATCTTTCAAGGTGTGATGTATAATTTGTTTGATCTCCTATGAATGTTTCACATAAGGCAAAAAAGAGCTAGCAAGTTTTTCCTCATCCTGGAATAGTAATTCTTTAATTGTGTCCTTTTAAATCAGATTGAACCAAGCTGTGCCTTTTAAATGTATCAACTTCCCTTCATTTCAATTATACACACTTTTCTCTCATTTCTCCCTTCCCAAAGTCTCTGACTTTACTGTATCTACATGATATTTTGAAAAAGTGCTTAGTAGTAAGCTATTTGAATCCATTGCAGCTTTTAATGGCATTTTTGTAAAATGTCAGACGGGTTAATACTGACCAGTGAGAATCGACACCATTTACTCTGATGTTCAGTATCAAGTGACATTTATTGCATTCTCAGAATGTAAATGGAAGAACTTACCAGTGGACCCAAAGCACAGCCGTCTGCTGTGCATGATTGAACTCTGAAGGCATGGAGACTCCAAGGAGAAAGGCCAGAAATATAATAGGTCAGTTTTGAGGAATTCTGCACCAGAATGCCATTCATGTACAGTCCATAGCTAGTAATAAATCCTATTTTAAAAACAAGAGCAATAAAAGAGAAACATATAGAGTAACTGTTAAATCACAATAAAGGTAGATTCTAAAGGTTACAATTACCTGGGAGTAGGTCACATTGAATTCAGTGAAGCCTATTTCAGAATACGGTCATATGATCAAAATTCAGGCACTTGGTAACCTCTATGTAATTTTTGTCTCTTCATGTTTGTCCACTTGTATATTTCCTTTTAATATCATTCTGTTTCACCTATATGTACTATATTGCTAATATTTGTTCCATCAAAAACCTTGGGGAAATTTTTTTGGTTGGCAATTGACATGAAGATTTCTATTCTCCAGGCATAATTAAACTACCTTAATGTGAAAGCATTCTTTCAGTGTCAAGCTGCTGTATAAATTATTGCTGTTGTAATAAAACTGAAAGAATTGTTTTTATCCACTGGAATGTAAAATTTTAAATATACTGTATCAAAAGATACTAATACAAGACAATGTTTCTAAATAGCCACAGATAGCTGAAAATTACCCCAAGTAAGGTAATGTCTGACAGGAATACTTTAAATTCTCCCTCAATGGACCGTATTTGCTTCTAGAAGAAGAAAATTGCCACGGAGGGGTAGTGGTGGTTATAATCCAGATTTTTCAAGGCCTAGAGCTGTCCTTTGCACACCTATGAACTTCTGATATTTAATATGAGCTGAATTGTTTCCCATATCATGAAACAATGTTTGAAAATGCTGCATCCAACAGATTCTGCTCTAGGACAAAAACATTTCATCTCAATTAATTTCCTGCTTCTCTTCTCTTTTACCACATTATTTCTGGCTATTCCTTCCAGCACATTTTGAAAGGAGCTTTGCCATTATGTTACCATGCCTCCTCTTCTTTTTTCATCCTAACCAAATAATTTCACACAGGTGGTAAACCTTTAGCATATCATATCCAGAACTAGTAAACGAGAGGACAGGAAGTTAACAGCAAACATATTCCTGCTGAAAAAAATGAAGGGGAAAGAGGCAGGGGAAGTATTTTACCAATATCTAACTTAAAGAACTTTCAGGTCTTGTCAGTATCTGTTGCAGGCCTCTGAATTTTGTTCCAACTCCCCATCAACTGCTCTAAATGCAATGATACTATTTTCTATGTATCAGGTAGTATCATGGATTTCAGTTCCTTAGGTGTCACTTACAAGAGTGATTTACCACCCAAAGTTGCTACAAGATTTCAAAGTTTTTTTTCTGATTGTTATCAGGTTGGAGAGACATCCTAAAGATACTTCCAAACTTTGGATTTCATGGTTTTACAGTTTACCTTAAATTTCATGGTTTCATGGTTTAGCATACTTTTCTTTAAAGGAAAATATTTGTAGCTCAGGCTTGAGCTCAGGGTTCAAATGAGGAGTTCTTGATGCTCTCTGAACTTCGTTATTTTCTTGCAGACATTTCATTACCCAAATTAGGTAATATCAGTGCTAGTCTAGTGTAGCACTGATGATATTACCTAGTTTGGGTAAGGAAATAGAATAGAATAACAGATTTGGAAGGGACCTTGTAGGTCTTCTAGTCCAATCCCCTGCTTAGGCAAGAAACCCTATACCACTTCAGACAAATGATTATCCAACATCTTTTTAAAAACTTCTAGTGTTGGAGCATTTACAACTTCTGAAGGCAAGTTGTTCCACTGATTGATTGTTCTAACTGTCAGGAAATTTCTCCTTAGTTCTAAGTTGTTTTTCTTTTTGATTAGTTTCCACCCATTGCTTCTTGTCCTACCCTCAGGTGCTTTGGAAAAT
>JAOYMU010000252.1:76491284-76508569 GCA_025802295.1 Psammodynastes pulverulentus | reverse complement strand
ATGTAGGGTCTCCTGCTTGTGCAGGGGGTTGGACTAGATGACCTACAAGGTCCCTTCCAACTCTGATTATCTGTTTATCTATTTACTGTAATATGGCTTAGTTATTAGAATAGAACGCTGAAAGTCCCAAAAAATGCTCTCTTTGTCAACCTATACCTAACAAAACAAAGCAGAATTGTTTTGAGTTTCTTTCTCTCACATTTACTTCTTTCTCAGAAGTCAGATATTTCTGTAATGCCTCATCATTCTCTTCTCCTTTGCTTTGAGTCAAACACCCATTCCATCAGAATGTTACTGCCTTGAGAAACTACCATCTCTAAATGCTTAGAGCAAAACAAGTGCTGTATTAACAACTCAACATCCCAATCTACAAAATCCGTGCAGATAAAATGTCTGATGATATTAAAGACTACTTAAAGATGTAAACAGTCACATTATTTTCCTGTTCCTATATTAATAAACTCTATCTTCTGACATTATTCTAGTAAAAACCACTCCAAGGTTTTTTTAAAATATATTATTTAACTGCTTTTAAAATAATGTCATAACAATGAGAAAATATAGAAAAATAAAAACATATATGCATTGCCAAAGCAAAACAAAAAACAACAATAAAATAGAATGTACTTGAATAATAATCATATTGTAACTATATAGCTAAAATGAAATACTTTTTTTAGTTGTTTTTCCCTTTGTTAATTAAAAAAATATCCAACTCTAAAACATAAAACTATAATGAAAGGATGGGGAGCGTATGGACTCAGCCAATAATGAATTATAGATCCTGCATTTGTTAATATTGACCATACTGGCTGAGTCTGCTGGTAGTTGTACTTCCCTAACATCTAGAAGGATGCAGAACTTTATTCTTAATAAGCTTTATTTTACAATATGTGGAATTATTTGACAATAAACCACTCAAAGGTCATTTTTTTAGGAAGTAGATATAGACAATTGGCATTTAACTGTTGGTGTAGATTATTGTTACTACTAAGTGAAAAAATTTTATGGGCATTGTAACTTTTGCAAGCAAAACAGGGAGGACAATATCAGAATCACAACTTTGTCTGTAAAGCCAACATAATTGACCAATTCTCAAGATGATGATTTAAATGTACAGCAAGTCGACTGAGGAATATTATATTACTATCAATTTGTCCAGCCAGGTGTCAGTGACATAAACAATAAAATTGTGGTTTTGAATCTATAAAAGTTACATGTTACTTAAGCATTTTTTTCAAATAATAATTTCAATTTTAGATAAAGAGCTTTGTCAAAACACATCAAGAGGACACCTGGTGAGGGAAAGAGCTTTAGGTGTATAAAATAATGATCTCCAATTCTGCAATCCTACTCCTCAGAATAAAACACACTGAGACTTACTCTTCTAAACAGATATGCACATAATTATACTGTGAATCTTACAGTTTAAACATGCTTCTAAATCTCACAGAGCACAAAAAAGTTAGTTCTCTTCTTTCTAACACACAGATATGCACACAAACACACACAAAAAAACATTATGCACAGCACAAGGGAAAAAACCTCAGGGATTTTGTAAAAAAAAAACCTACAGTAATACATAGATGAAGTTTCAGGTCTTTCTTTGTGATGTAATTGACAACTAAATAATAATGATATTAAAGTCTCACAAACATTGAGGATTATTAACTACATTTATAATTTATGAACAAAAGATTGTGCAAAAGATTAAACAAATGTAGTTTCCCCACAAAAATTTCCAAACAGATTTCCCAAAGAAATATTTGATTCTTAAAACAGGAAATACTTAACCTCTCCAGAAAAGAAGGTAAACTAGAAATACATATGTGTGCAAAGGATACACAAACACATACAAAACAGTACAACTTTAGGCATGCCATTTTAGAACTTTATGAGAAATATTAAGCAATACAGTGAGAACGATTAAGCATTAGAACAACTTGCTTCCTGGAGTTGTGGATGCAACTAAGTTTTCAAGAATACATTGGACAACCATTTGTCCGAGATGGTGTGAAGACTCCTGCCTTGGGCAGAGGGTTGGACTAGAAGACTTCCAATGCCCCTTGCAACTCCATGATTCTATGATTCTAAATGGTGTAAAGGGTAAACAAATGGTTCAATAGCAAACATGTTTTGGAACTAAAGCTAAAATATATTGTTAATATTTAAAATATTTAGAAGCTGATAATTTAGTTGTGCATTCTTCTGATTTTTTTTAAAAAACATCCATATTCCACTCTCTGCTGTCCTAATGAAACAGAGTGAACCACAATATAGTTATTTAGTGTGTAAATATCCCTCCACATAAGGTTCCTCTATTGGCTCCAACTGTTAGCCTTATTTTTCAGCATTAAATCTGAATTTCCTTGCATGGTTGGTTTAAATGAGGTCATTACATTGCCATCCACGGTTTAATTAATATTTCTTTGCTTTCTCATTTCAATTAGTGAACAGTCAAACAGAGTGGCCCTGATCCTGATCTTATTTGCTAGCATAAAAAAGGGGAATGCTATCACTAAAGGCTTCAAGCAGGATATTAATCATGTAAAACAGATAATTCACCTTTATCTGGGTAAGAGAACTATTAGAAATCCTGTGCAAGAGATAGCCATTCTGAACAATTATTTTATAATTCTGTTTCATCAGATTTATATCAGTATAAATGGAAATGTCCTGTAGTAAATCAGGAACTAATTGCTGCAAATCTGATTCTTACATGTGGATCCAAAACCTGCTTGCTTGGAAGCATGTCGTATTGATTTAGGCAACCTGACAAATAAGTTCCTATGGGGCATTTACTGGCCAGCACTATAGAATTTTCTTGAATATTTGACAAAACATATTAAAAAGGGAAAGATGAGGGCTTAATTGAAACAAAAGGCAATTTTGTATGCAGCAGTTTGTATTTGATAGATCATCCCAATATAAAATATAGGCATATTTCATGAAATGTGAAGGATGTCAGATTTTATTTCAAAATATTAAGACAATGTGTTTCTTTCCCCATCATCCAAGCTTTTTTAATAGTACTTGATAACTTTAATAGCAATTTGATAATGGGATTCATTATCTAGAGAAATGGGGGCTTTCCCTTTATTGGATGTGTTCAAACAGAAGTGGAGATGGTCAACAATCAAGTTATATTTTAGATTTCTGCACAGAGCAAGGAAAAGAATGACTTGAAGACCTAAATTGTCCCTGAAAACCTCTACCATTCCATGACTAAGAAAACACCTATTCCCCCTCCTAAGTCAAAGTTAATGAAACACATCCCTATCAAGGGTGTTTGTTGTCAGGCAACAAGCTTGTTCACATTATAATTTGGTGTGTGTGTGTGTGTGTGAGAGAGAGAGAGAGTTAAAGGCAAACTCTACATGGCATAGTTCAGGCAGGACAGGAATAGTGGCCTTGTTTTAATGTGTATGTCTTTCCTCAATGCTACATGTCAGAATCTCAGAAAGCAGGTCCCATAATCCCAGAACACTAGAAGCTATCAATAGTCACTCACAGAAAGAAAGTCACTTTGCAAATCTTCAAAGACATTCTCATTCCAATGATTGTTCTTTGTGATCCAAATTTTGGCACTGAAAATAGGCTGCCAGGTAATGTTAACTGCAAATGTAGTAGTATACCTAAATGTACCTAAATTAAGAGTAATGACAGATGAAAGGATAGTGAAGCTGTAGTGCAATCTTTCATGCTTTCCCATTGTAGAATTAAGCCACAGACAACCATGATTCACAATTCCATTCTCAAGAATGCTCGAGGAAGTGCTCTTTTTACATAATTTTTAACTTCTCAAAGAATTAATATATTTTGCCTATTGCTTTATTCAATACTGATATCTTGCCTCTTGCATAATTCAGATTCAAGTTATCTATTCATCAGCTGAGAAAGTAAAACTTTTAATAAATAATTGGTTCTGGGTAAAAGCAAACAGAGATAGAGAAGCTCTTTTTATCCCATTTACCTAATAACTTTGGTTTTTATGGCAGCCCCATGCTGAATATACAAAATAAATATCTCCTTTACCACTTCTTTCCTAAGGGGGGGAAACAAAGAGGAAGGAGACACAAGGAGGAGATGGATGAAGCAGAGATGCAATCTTTGAAAGTTGGATGGCATACAATTATTATTATTATATGCACAACAGTGTATAATTGCAGCTGCCAGTTCTTTAGCTGGTGTTGGTCTTCATATAAATTGAGTTCTTCCTAAGAACCTAGGATGTCATAATGTATCTGTGTAATATATAGTGTGTGTGGATCCAAGCAGTATGTCCTTTTGTAATTGACAGATGGACAATTTGTCAACATAGAGATTTTCTACAAGATATACTCCAAGGTATAGCACCCAGTGGGCTGATAAATAGAGACCACCATGGCCAGTTTATGCCATAATCTTTCAACATTTATTTTCAAATTTTGATACTTTGTGATCTTCTACAGTTCTTTCTTTTCTATTCTACTGTCCCCTGGTATTGCCACTTCAATTATCCACACTTTCAAACACAGTTAAGTCTGGTATGTTGTGAGCCACGGTTTTATCAATTTGTATTAGCAAATCCCACAACATTTTAACCTGCTCATTTTTCAACTACCTCAACGCTATGTTCCCACCAATTTTTCATTACTGCCACATGATAATTTTTACAGTTATTCTAGGTGACTGTGTTATGTTATGATTCATAATAGTTGCATGATCTTCTTACACAAGCTGATAATATGATCTATTGTTTATTCTGCTTCTTTGCACAGTCTGCATTTTTTGGTCAAGCCTTCAGTTTCTTTTTTTTTTAATGTTCCAATTGTAAGCCATTGCCAGGTTTTACCTTTACCTACTTCCCTCTTGTAGAAATTGTCCATGCAATGCTTTCCCTTGCCAGCTTTCTGTTCTTGTTTTTATTACATTATTTCAATATTCATGTTTTGTTTCCTGTACATTCAGTAAGTTCCAATTTTTAACTTTCATCAATGATTGTTCTTGGCTGTTTTCTACATAATCAGCCAATGCCTGTTTTTCTTCTTTGACAGTTTGACTTGAAGTAAACCTCTATCTCTATTTCTGTAGGGCAGATATAATCTATCAATATCACCACAGAGATTCAATGCATAATGAATACACATCACTTTTCTTATTTTTTGGTGCAAACTGTCCAGTACAGCTTGCATCCAGTTAATAATTCCTATCACAGATATGGCTCAAGAATTGATGGTTTTGATGGTGTGTTCACTATTGACTTTTATCTAGAAGTTTGCTCATTCTTTGAATGTATTCTTTACTAATCACCTTTTTAACTTATCCATACTTGACTTTATCCAATGTAAAATGCTCAGACTTGCAGACTTCATCCTGATAGAACTTGATGGTTTGGCTATTTGGCATTTCAATTCCATTACTGTTCCTGATTCAACCTTGAATTGTTCAGAAAACAATCTCTATTTATTTGATATAGAACAGAAAAGGAGGGAGAACCAGTTTGGTCTAGTAGTTAAAGCACCAGGCAAGAAACCAGGAGTTCTAATCCTGCCTTAGGCACTAAGCCAGCTGGGTGACTTTGGGCCAGTCACTCTCTTTTAGCCCTCGGAAGAAGACAATGGCAAATAACTTCTGGGAAAAAAATTGCCTAGAAAGCCAGGGGAATTTATCCAGGAAGTCACTAGGAGTTAACACTGAATTGAAGGCACATAAACACACAGATACACACAGAGTGCCATGCTGTCAATGAAGTTTTACTACTTAAAAGAAGAAATGCATTTTAAAAAAGTAAGATTTCAAACAAGATATAACATGATATTCCCTAGAGATAGTAAACTTAGTCCAAATTGAACTTGAATTAAATTTCACCTAACACAATGATAGAGAGCAATTTTTATTGCTTGACATGAATTCTGCATGTGGTAAGGATTGCCTCCATTCCCACTGGCCTGGATTAAATAAAAATTGTAGAAAATGGTACACATATTGTAGGAATTCTATTGCAGCCGGAGACAAAAAAAACAATAGCATCTAAGCTTCCTTCTCACATGGGATGGTACAGGCACCAACCTGCTTCTATTTACCATATGTGAAAGAACAAGGTGATCAAGACCAAGCTATGCAGTCCCTGTGTATGTGGTAGCTAGGTTGCATCTTTCACTTGTACTTCAATCAGCAACAAATCTCACTAGCACAAACTTTTTCCTTTACTGCTTCCATTTTGTTACCTTCCTGTCAATCCTAGTGCCACAGGTATGTGACTATTTGCATCTTACTTTTATAGTCATGAGCAATATTTTTTTCTTTTATTAAATATTATGAAGAGAAGATTTAACTTTTTTAAAAAAATGTGCTGCATTGTACCTATTATTTTAGGATGAATAGTTACTTTCTGTTTACTTTGCTTTGCAACCCTCCTGTGCAGCTTACCCATGAGCCAGGGAGAACAAGTTTAATTTATCATTAACAGTTTATGTGCCCTTTAATTGGAATCAATGTGCTAGCCTAGGCAAATTGTCTATGTAGCCTCCTCTGAAATATCTGCATACCTTAAATGGCATGATAGCTTGTTGAAATGAGGCAGACAATTTACATTCTACTGGTGTGTTATAAATAAATTATAAGAACAGATTAGAATTATGCATTTACGCCTACTAGTGAGTGTGAGATGCATAATTCACAAGTGGTGAACCCTTAAGAGACTCCTGAATTCCCCAATCACAAGCATGCTGATGAAGGTATATTTTTCAATCCCCACTGTTCTCTGCTTTTGTTCTTTTCATACCTTCACCGGCTACTAAGTTAGGACCTTCCTGATTATTTATTATCCATTAAGGCTTAGCTGAATAGTGTCTCCTTTTTTTAGATCAAAGTTTTTTTAAAAAAAGCTTTCAGTATCTCTTTTCAATAGTTATATTCAATAGCCAAGATTTCAGTGTTGGGAGCAACATGTGAGATTGATTTGTTTCCAGGCATTTTAAAATTGATAATAAGAGCCATAGTGATGCAATGATTAGAATGCAATCCTGAAGGGCTAACTCACTGGTCGTTCCAGAAGTTAGATTCTTAGCAGCTTAAGGTTGACTCAGTCTTCCATCCTTCCATGGTCAGTAAAATGAGGACCCAGATTGTTGGAGACAATATGCTGACTCTATAAACCGCTTAGACAGGGCTGTAAAGCATTGTGAAGTTGTATATGAGTCTAAGTGTTATTGCTATTGATAATGTATTAAAAATGCGTATATGAATGGTGCATATATGTATTACGTTATATGCAATTCTGGATAAATATATTTAGGACAATCCTACTGAAATTAATTACTAGTCCTGTCTAGTATGGTAGACCTCTGCTTCATCAGATATGCTGCTAAGTGTCTGTTCTTGGGTCTTTCCCTGTGATTGTATTTATACTTCTACAGTCCATAACATCCCAATGTCCTCATAGTAAATCTGTGTCAGCTAGATCAGCAAGTCCATGTCTCATTCACTCTTAGCATACATCTTGGTATCCTCCATGTAGAGGACATGCTGATGGTAAGTTGAACTGTTGAACTTACTGTATATCCATATTATATGGCTGAGGGGATTCAAGTCTGTACAGGACATTGAGTTCTTGAGGAAGGTCCTTAATGTCTTGTTGACTTTGTATAATACTGGGTATTCACAGATCCATGTGTGTGTTCATTGTTTATAAGCTTTCTTGTAGTCAGTCCAGGCTGTGTTTGTATTGGTCTGTTTAGACCTTGAGATTTGGATGATTGCTCTATCTATGAGTAACTAGTGTTTGGAGCATCTTATTTTTCCAATGTCTTTTTCAGTTGTGTAGCTTGGTAGCTATAATGCCTGATAACTTCTAAAAAGTTACCAGGCATTATATTTATTTTTTTATTTATTATGCAAGTTCAATATTGTCCTTTATAATTCAATCCAGTTATTCAATTGCTTTGACAGAATTTTCTGACAAATGAGACATTCAATTGGCTGCCTCATTATATCAAAACAAGCTCATTCCCAGAATAAGATTCAAATCAAAATATTAAAATATTAACGTGGGACTGAAATCATGTACCCAATCCATTTTAACACGAAACTTACATTAAAAACTAGATGAATCTGCATTATATTTAATATCTTACTGAAAGCATTTTACTCTGGAAGTGGTTCAAGAATGAGCTCAGTTGCATGAGGTGATGGCTATAACTGAGTTGAGTTATGTGCCAAACTAAGCATCTAGGTGAGTTTCACTTTTGCTGACTGAAATCCAGCCTGGGTTGTGACAGGAAAGGAAGAAGAGTTTTAATCAACAAGATGGCTTGGGAATCTTTTTGGTTTGACAGCCGTGCTAGAATTGTAATTATTAATGTGAATTCTACAGAATATTCCCCAGGGCAGCCACCTTAAACACATCAATTTCTTATAGATTTTCTCTATATTTTACAGCTTGTTTCCAACAATGAATTGGTACCCATATTGGTAGACTGCCACGTTGTAAACTTTCATAACAGTTTCTTTCCAACTTTACAGCTCTTGCTTTTACAGGTCTCACTGTTTTCTTTCAAAAAGATTGATTGTTCATTTTTTCTCAATAGATGTCATATTTTATTAGACACTGTTCAGCTCCAACTTCCTGTTTGCAAGAGTCACACATAAGGGGTCGTTCTGTGAGCTTGCTTGTTTTCTTGCAGAAGTTTCATTACACAAACTAAACAACATCATCAGTGCTAGTGATGTTACCTAGTATGAGTAGGGAAATGTTTGCAAGAAAGCAATCAAGCTCAGACAGCACCCAGGACCCTTCATGTCAATCCTGAGCTACAAATATTCTCCTTTATTAGTTGTACATGATAAGCTTATACCAAAAGACTTCAGTTCTGCATAAATTCAGGGTCTTTGTGCCAATTAATAATGTAAGGAAAAATTACTGCGCGATTTTGAATTAGCAGCATTGACTCTGGCCAATGACACAAGCAGGGTTGAAAACATTTCATCCCTCAAAAAGAAAATATAATTTAATGCTTAATAGAATTAAAGAAAATTGTTTGGATACACTAAAACCGGATGGTATTCTATTTATTTTATTCATTTAGTTCAATTATTTTTTGGTGAAAAGAAACTGAATACTATAATATAGTCTGGTAAATAAAAGTTCTATGGATTTTTAGAATTATCTTTGATCAAAAATGTTTATATATCAGTATTTCTATTGTAAAATAAAATTACTGCATTTTAGAAGTTACTGGCAATCTTGATATATTAAAAATGACAACTTTCATTTGCAAATGAACTAGGAAAATCAAGATTTATCAGGTATCATTAAGCCCTTATAATAATGCTGCATATTTTTATAACAATCTATTCAGAATGTCAATAGTATATTGCAAATGAGGAAACCAGAAGTTGAAATTTGTAAAATATTATTACCAAATAATAGTATACTTTAATGAATGCCATTCTCTGCTTGTCCAAATCTATCTTAAGATGAAGGATGAAAAGGGTTTGGGAAGAGTTTCAGAATTTAATCTCTCATCCTCATTCTTACCCCACCCATAAGCACTATCTATAGTTGGAGTCTCCTGATGTCAAAGTACCATTGCTAAAAAATCAATGGAGAAATAGGAGCCAAGGGAGACATGGTCACAAATTCCTACTCTGGGGCTTAAGGCTGTACTGTTTATCTCTTACCTAAAGAAAATCCCACTTACTTTTAAACAGATATGTATAGCATTGTGCTAAAAAACCTGAAATGTCTACATTGCTAACTTGGTTATTATTACAACCAAATTCTTTCACAGAAGGAGGGAAATTTGAAAGCATTACATTTCTCTTAAAGTGTAAGCATTACTCTAAATTTATTTTAGGCAAATCTGCATAGAGGAGAAGCACTTGTGAGCAAGCCCAAGTGGCTGTGGGGATCATAAGGAGCAGCAAGCGGAGCATGGAATATCTAAGGGGGGATGGAAGGAAGCCTTGGGATAGTGAGGCAGGTGGGCTTGTGCCTGCACTGTGCCCCCCCATCCCTTAGGCACCCCATGCTCCACTTAACAGAATAACAGAGTTGAGAGGGACCTTAGAGGTCTTCTAGTCCAACCCTCTGCTCAGGCAGGAAACCCTATACCACTTCAGACAAATAGTTGTCTAATCTCTTCCTAAAAACTTACACTGTTAACAATCTGTGTGTTCATTGAACAACTGCATTGGGGAAAGCAGAGGGTTAACCAGTGATGTAATTCACTTAACCATCATCCTGATTTCTGACCATAATGGGCAGGCTCCATCACAGTTGTAACTCAGGGACTACCTATGTTTGACACCTTTTATCAGTGTTGAAATATTTTGCTGAAATAATCTGCTAAAATGGTTATTTCTCAAGATCTTAGTTAATCTTGTTGCAAAGCCTAAACTCAAAATCATGGACACTTTTGAGGCTTTAATTATGGCCTGAACCTAATGGGGCCATTGTAATGTCACACCTGGATAATCTTTGAAAGTTTTTGTCCTTTATTCAGTTCAGGGTTACATAGCTTTCCTACCTTTATTCCACAGGCTAAGAAGACAATTTCAATTTTAATTATGTATATTCATAAAGGGTTTTTTAAAAATCACCTGTGATTATTATCTTGAATAGGTTGTCTCTATAGGTTTCTGTGAAAATTTATTGTTATTGTGATTTAGAAAAAGTAGCATACAAATAATGATGAAATAGTATAGGTATAATTACGTGCTATATTAAGAGCAAATAGCCATGCAACTTGTAAAAAATTCTATATTTGGAATGATTAGGAAGGAACTAAAAACCTTGAAAAACATCTGTGGTGAAACCATATTGGAATACTGTGCAGTTCTGTTCAACACAACTTAAGAAGGATATTACACAAAAAAAGGACAAAAAGGCTTAGGGGTAAGAAAAGATATGATACTGTAGATAAAATCATGCAAGGTAAACTCCTATGAAAGTTTTGCCAAGAATACTGCAGTAAGTAATAGTCTAAGCAATCATCAGGAGTGTGACTTGAAGGTGCACACATGTGCACACACACAAACACACAAATATAAATATTTGCAAGTTAAAACAAACTCAAAGGAGGATTAAAATTGGGATCTGAGTATGCTTCATGAAGACACGCCGAAGGAATTTGATATATTTAGTTTGAAGAAAAGATGACTGAAGGCAATTGTGATGTCAATGTCCAGATAAAAGAATATGAGAAGGCAGGTGGTTAGGGAATATTTTCCACTGCCATATAAATAGAGTCAGAATAATGGATACATGTTGCATCCCACTCTCCAATTCTATTTAAATATAAGGAAAAGCTTCCTAATAATAAGTTGTGATTAACGGTGGAATAGAAGTTACTAGTTCTTCATTGCTGGGAGGTTTTTAAGGAAGCTATTTTTTGAGGATGCTTTCATTATTTTTCCCTACATATTGCAGCAGGTCAGACTAGATAATCCTCAGGGATCCTTTTCATAGTTCTAGGATTGTTATCTAATCACATCATATCAAGCTTCAGTTAGTGAAGCTGACCAATTTTAAAAAGAAATTTCTTACATTCAAAATCTGGTTTTATTTTGTTTTTAAACAACCCCATTGTAAGCTAAATTTCCACAATAGGGGCAATTCTTAATATTTTCTGAAGTAACGTTTCCTGTGTTAATTGATTCACATGATCCTAGAAATACTGTCAGTGGGAAATACGCTAATGTGGAATTTTGTATGAACGAATGGCAGTATAAAAATGCAGCTAAAAAACCGTATTTGAATGATGCCAGCGGTCTAAAAGGAGCACATTATGGATATTACAAAAACGGTGACCTATATAGCACAATAATTATTGTTGCTTGGCTGTTAACCCCTGGGCTGTAACTGAGCATTACAGGTGTATCACATCAAATGCACCAGCTGCACCAGGGATTCTACCTGGTCCAGGATGGTAATGAATTATGGCAACACAACTAGCAGATGTAGGAGACCCCCAAAAGCAATGCAGTTTATTACTGTCCTAAGATTTAACATTTAACAGTATTCTCCTGCGAGGCATAGGAGGAATAATATTACACATTACATGGAAGTTTCAACTTACTGCTGAAGGACACAAATCACCCTTGAAGCCATTGGTAGGGCCAGCTGTTTGTGTTGAGAACCCGACTCATTTTCTGTTTAAGTCACTAGATCTAGGAGGCTGAAATAACAGTAATAGCCTCTTATATCAACGTCTAATTTACTTTGCTTCCCTTTATATTCTTTCTCATTTTAAAACTGAACATGCCAATATTAAGACAAAGACATATTCAAATGTTTTAAGAAAAATAGTGTCTTCATTTCTTCCTTGTCCCAGGTTTGTAAGGGGGGTGCATAAGTGCACAAACGTGCCTCCCGTCCCCTGTCCTAATTTCTTTTTCTCTTATTTGTATACATTTTATATATTCATAATTATGTTTATACTTATATGTATATCCAATGTGTGTATGCTTGACAAATAAATAAACAAACAAACAATTAATAATCTGTCATTGAAACTTCATGTTATGTGTAATCTTATGATTCACCCAACTTTTAATTTTACTAAACCACGGTTTGTTTTAATGGATGGGTCTCAAAATCAACCTGTTATTTAAGAAAAAAAGTGTGGATTAAGTACATTAATGTACTTGCCATTGTACTTTTGCTTTATTTTTTGTCTTTAGGAACAAGAGGATAAAATGAGTCAGTCTGTATTTTAGACCAAATTTACCTAAATTGTTTCCCAAAACAACCCCAAACTAAAATTTACTTCTTTGTTCCTTCCATTCCTTAGTAACTGCAGAACATTTCTTAGCTGCTATCTTTCCTAAAGGTATCTTTTGCCACATGTGTGCTGATATTATAGTTTGATGGGTGGCTGTTAAACATATCAGTTGAAATCTGAACCCATTCTGCATTCTAATTTTATTTCAATCATATTTAATCACTGACATACTGGCTGATCACTAGCCAAAAATGTAGTTCACAAAATTATCATGTTGTGTGAACAAACCATCTGATTAATTCATTAAACTATAGTTCAATAAACCAAGTTAGCATGTTGTGCAGAAACAGCTAGTTTGTGCAAAGAGTTCTTTAACTGAAGGCAATTTCTTAAAAACTGTCAGAAGCATTTCTTTGAAAATATTAGTCTTTCCTAAATCTGACTCAAAAATATTTTGCATGGAAAGCTGCTGCTTCGAAAACATAATATAGCTCAACTGAGAAGAGAATATTGTTGTAGAAACGTGGTCTCATTGCAAATCTTCTCTAATCTTCTAAACTATTTTAAATTTTTGAAATCCAAATTATCAAGAAGTTATAGTGTAATTTTCTTTCTTATGCATCGCTGCTTGTTTACAGAAAGCATTATAATATATTAAGTTCCTTTGGCTTCCTATTATGTCCCATTATAATTACATCCAACTGCATCTTAGATTCCAAAATTGTTAGCATTTTACAGGACAGATATATTCATAGTCCTTATATAGCCTTGCCATATACATTTGGTTCTAGTTAAAGATGATGCATTATAAAAAAGAATAATTGGTGCACTCAAATTAAGTGAATGTAAATTGGACTATGCAAAGAAAATATCAGATTAAGTAATACATAATGTAAGCTTTCTAGATGGTTATCTTGAAGTAGCAAAGGAAATAGTTCATTACTGTTCTATTGGTGCCATTGTTGCAAATACTAAATTCCCTTATTGTAGAATCTTAGTGTAAATGCAGCTCCAGTTTGCTGGTATTGATTTCTTCTTATGCCAGTCCAAGGGAATGCATGTGATGGCATATAAATATACATCTGGATTCATAATTTAAGAGTAGTTTTATTATTTAATCATCCCAGTAAAGTACATTGTGACAAAAACTATGCAGACATAAGTAGAAATAAAACAGTGACTCAAGAGAAAACAAGAACTTCATCCTGATGAAAGTGAAAGTGAAAAGCTTTATAGCTTTTTTTTAAAAAAGCATAACTTGACAATCTTATTTATGATAAAGGGGATCTTTGGTGCTCTCTAAGCTTAGTTGTTTTCTTGCAGATGCTTCCTTCGTTAGCCAAAGTAGGTAGTCTCAGTGCTAGTAAAGAATGTGGTTTGCTATCAGTTTATATTCTAGTGTCTTGTGCCATGTCAGTGTCAGTGGGGATGGTCTTAGAGGTTCTTTAGTTGGGTTGTTTAATGTTGGCTTATTGGCAGTTTCTTGATTGGGGTATTGCTCACTTGATTGTTGGTCTGAATATAGTTAGGGTTATATATGGTTAGACAGTGGCATTTTGCAAAAAGAAGTGGCATCAATATCTCTAATAATCTCCAAATCTAGCAATTAACTAACTGGTTCACTTTGGCATAGTTGCCAGCCAAAACTGCAAAAACATTTCCCAGAGGCTTCAAGAAACTTTTAGCTCCATCTATCTTCTGGGAAGAGTGACAACCCTGCAGAGATGGAACACAGCAAACAATCCAAGTTTTGATATGATTATAGAATCAATAATATCTCTCCCTATTGCCCCTTCAGCTAGAAGAAATTAAGCCCCAAACACCTTAACCAATAAATCCAAACAAGAAAATAATTGAAGAAGATCCATGAAATGATGAGTTGTATCTGGGACTCAAAAAATAAATAAATTCCAGAACTAAATACCTTGTGGTTTTCAGCACTGCATCTGAAATTTAGGCAAGAAGATTGGTAGACAGTAGAATGGACAATCCACCAACAAAACCTATTCCAAAACCTATGGCAAATTGGATTGGATCTGACCAGGAAAATATAACTCTGACTATAGGCATTATTATTATTTTAAATACAAAATTACAACCAGCTTTGTTTCCATATTTGTAGAAGACATGGGGCAGAAGGCACATGAAACGCACACAGAGAAAAGATTGATGGGGGTCTTGCAAAGAAGAAGATAAATGATTGTACAAGAATATAGAAAAACCTGGAGGGGGGAATATTAATTGCGTCTATACATTTGATAAATATTTATTTTTTCCAGAAGAAAAATGCATACTAGTTTAAACTGTCATTATGTGACCCTATATCCTATTTCTCATATTATTAGCAATACATAATGTGGTAGTTTATATTCAAAAATAAAACCAAAATGTATATACCTCATGTATTTATCTAGAAATAAACCAAGGTTACTATGGTTACTGAAAATCCATTACCTTTGAATACAGAATGAAAAAGTTTGACTTAAAGTGTGCACTATTTATTATAGTATACATCAAGAGCCTTCAGGGGGTTCTCTAACTGGACTCATTTTTCAGTGTCAGTAGTGACCCACCACACTAGTAGCTTATGGGATGTGCCTGGCAAGATATTTTAACTGGAATGTATTGTAAAATGGTCCATATCAACTACAAACGCAGAAATGCTATACGTATAAAGACTTGCATAAGTACAACATGAGCTGCATCTTGTTCAACAAACTAAATTCTGGTCAGTTTAGGACCAATCAATAAAGTGGGATATCAAATCAGGGCAACTAACCAAATTAAACTAGAGGCAACTTTCTGTGTTGTTGGACAGGGGCGAGGAGGGTAGGGTGGGGGCAAGAGAGAGAGTTGTGTGAGCATATGCCAACAGCAGATACCAACATCACTATCTAACACATATCAGCAGCTGCCAAGAAAACAGTTCCTTGGCAAGATTCAAGGCAGATGCTTGCCTTGGTCCACATGGCTGAATTGGTGATCCAAAGCAGCACCGAGGAAAATTAAAAACTGAATCAGTTGCTACCCCTAGGTAACCTCCTGGCTAGAAGCCATAATTGTGGAAATATTCTGCTGAAGACACCTGTAATGTAAAGCCAGCCATGCTAATACCATCATTTAGTTTGCCTAGGGTTCTTGTAATAAAAATGCATTTTACTGCCAAGATTTCAAAGGTCTGATCAACTTAACCTTGCCTGTCTGCCATGTACGCAAAGCAAGTTTAATTTCCTTTGTGATTCAGTGTTTAGTCACTTGACAAAAGAATATTCAAACTCTCACCTCATACCAGTCAGGCTGCTTAATCTCTATTGCTAACTCAATTTTGAATGCTCTGCAAGGATTTTAGAGGAATTTCTGAATTTTCATGAGATTAAAATGTGGAGTACAATCCAATTAGGCTGTAGTCTGAAGCTTTAAGCATATTTATTACACACAAAAACATACACGGGATCCTATAGTTAACTGCTTAAAACTTTAGAATGCTTAGTTTAAAAATTATTCTTTTCTGTATGAATAGCATTGTAATAATGGTTATTCTGATTGGCTGTCACAAACAAATCTTTGTAAAATTACCTCAAGTAGATTGGCCCAATTCCAAAAGGAGTTTTTGATTATTCCAGGTCATATTTTAACTCAAAAGAACTGCTATGTCACAGGATAAACAGGAATAAACTGCAACCTATTCAATCCAGGAAATAAGAGTTTTTGTGAAACTGGATTACTCGGTAATAATCTAAGGATTTTCTCTGATTCGGTGTTTTGGATATACCACAGCTACACTGTCAAGATCTGAGCGACATTAAGAATCCTACAACTACCACACATCGCTTGCAAATACAACAGGTACGGTATGTATCCATGATTTTCATAACTCCTATTGAGTGCTTAAAATTTTCTGCCTCGTTTTTCTCCTTATAAGAAGAGAGTGAGGAAAAAAGAGCATGTTGGACCAAGAAAGTCAACAGTACATTAGTGTCCAGAATGTATAATGGCATGGATTCCTGAACCTTTGAAATCTTGCTGGATTCATTAATGATTATTCTGGTCAAATCCTTAAGCATTTTAAAATAACTTTAAAGAAGACAATCTAAAAACTGTGTATATTTTATGAATTTTACTAGCATTAACAACACAGGCTACATATTTGGGTATGTATACAGTTGTATAGATACATAGTATTGTATGCAATCCCTCTAATGTTAAAAAAAAAGTCCAAATGCACAATGTAAGTTTTTGAACTGCAGTCTACGCATGCATAGTTAACATCACATATGATATATTATATACCAGACTGATGTAACAGTTAATAGTAAGGTACTTCAAACTGTAAGATTTCTCTCCTTTGATGAGCCACGCACTGGGGATTGTCTTACCATTTATTTATTTATTTTATTTATTTATTAGATTTATAGCCCGCCCCATCTCCACAAAGGAACTCGGGGCGGGTAACAATCAAGCAGACATAAAAGCCTATACAATAAGTATAAAATAAATAAAGTAAATACAGTAAATATAAAATAAATAAATAAAGATAAAATACAGATAAAATTCATGACCCTACATCTAAAAGCAACC
>JAOYMU010000252.1:76221892-76233806 GCA_025802295.1 Psammodynastes pulverulentus | reverse complement strand
TTATTGTTTGGTCCAAATTTTTATTTTGCATTGTATTGTTGATTTTATTGTTGTTACCCGCCCCGAGTCCTGTGTGGGGATGGGGCGGGCTATAAATGTGACCAAATAAATAAATAAATAAATAAATATTGAACAAGTTATCCCAGAACTTTTAGGACTGCATTGTTTGGTAAGTTTTGTCCCTAACTTGCAAGAACAAAATTGAAGAGTAATAAGTTTGTATATGCTACCAGCATTATCCTCTGTCAAAAACAAAGGTGACATGTTTATTATCACAGTGTTCTTATAATTAGCACTGGATGGTAAAATAAAAACAAATTATAATTGATAGCAGATGTGATGGGGAGAATCAGGTGATAGGTAGGACTCTTTCATGATAGGGTTGGGAAATGTGTTTCAACCTGCAGTAGACTAGAGGTGTCAGTCTTGTTCCCTTG
Source organism: Psammodynastes pulverulentus (assembly GCA_025802295.1). Classification (NCBI taxonomy): domain Eukaryota; kingdom Metazoa; phylum Chordata; class Lepidosauria; order Squamata; family Psammodynastidae; genus Psammodynastes; species Psammodynastes pulverulentus. The sequence continues at coordinate 76,233,369 of JAOYMU010000252.1, read as the reverse complement.
ATGGGCACCTGAGCTGTTAGAGTAGAATGCACCACTTTCTACATATACTGATGACCATATTTCAGGGAAAAGTAGAGTATGGGATTAAGAGAAAACTTAAATGAAATTCAATGATGAGAAGAATATACTTCTACATTTGGGCAAGAAAAAGCAAATGCAATAATATAGAATAGGTGGTACCTGGCTCAAAAGTAGTAACTGTGAGGGGGATCGTGGAGTCCTAGCAGACAATCACTTAAATATGAACCAACAGTGTGTTGCAGCAGACAAAAAAGCCAATGCAGTCCAAGGCTGCATTAACAGATGGATTCAAGATCACGCAAAGTGTTAATACCACTTTATAATGCCTTGGTAAGCCCACAGTTGGAATATTGTATCCAGTTTTGGTTGCCACAATTATAAAAAAGATGTTGAGACTCTAGAAAGAGTGCAGAGAAGAGCAACAAAGATGATTGGGGGACTGGAGGCTAAAACAATCGAAGAACGGTTGCAGGAATTGGGTAAATTAAATTCTAGTTTAATGAAATGAAGGACTAGGGGTGACAAGATAGCAGTGTTCCAGTATCTAAAGCGCTGCCACAAAGAAGAGGGGGGGGGGTCAATCTATTTTCCAAAGCTCCTGGAGGCAAGACAAGAAGCAATGGATGGAAACTCAACAAGGAGAGAACCTTGATTAGAACCAAAAATGAATACAATTTTGTAAATCTTTATTGTGTTGTTAGAAAAAAATAGGGTAACACAACTTTAGATGGGCATGCAATTCTTACACAGCAGATTATTAAACTCTTGCACGAAAGTTGAAATCAGTATGTTTACATTACCTAACCAGAAAATGTGGAATAGAAAGATGCTATAATTTTTGTTGAGAAGACTCATATAAAATACAAGAGCTCTGTGAGAGAAATGTTGGCAAGCTGGAATGAAATGCAAGTAGATTTTTCCCCCTTGCTGGTGGAAGTATTCTAAAAGCAAATGAAAACTTGTTGGATTGACCTAAAACTAGATTACCACTTCTAACAAATCATATGTTATTGTATTGATTAAATAAATGCAAATAATTAGGTGAAAATAAAACTCAATAATTTTATCCGATAGTATGACAAACTAGAAGTTAAACAATCACAGTAATCAAAGTACTTAGGTTTTTCTCTTTACGTTTGCTTAGCGTGTTTAACACACTTCCAACTTAAAGCCCCACTTTCTTCTTGCTTGTTAGCTTTGTTTTTTTTTTTACTTTCTTGTACTTCGAAGTAAGAATTGTTTGCTTATTAATTTATTTAGCAAACCTCAACTTCTATGTGAACAAATTACTCTTCTAAAAGTAAATAAGGGATCCTTTTTATACTCTTTAAATCAAGATATTCAACTGATTTTGAGCATGCTGCATAATTGCAAAACTATTTCTTTCAATATATAGCAAATTATATTTTTATCAACTAACAGATTAATTAGCAAGAGACTCAGACATTAACTTTATCATTTCATCCAGTAACAATATTTGTCCAGATTTCTTAACTTTTCATTCTTGGCAGAACACAGTTTAAATCAATGTATTTTTTATTAAAAATAGAAACAAAATTCTAAATTCTATTTTACTGGCAAATTGATGCATATGAAGAGTTGGGGGAAAAGGAGAGGCAATTGCTTTCCACTAAGAAGACGAAGCATTTAGCATGCAGGTTCTTTTGCTCAGTTCCCCTGAACTAATCCCTAAATCAGAACATTACATAGCAGTAGTAGCCCTTAATAAAAAGTGTTATGGGCATCTGGAAGACTTGCAATTCAAGTAATTAATCCTATTACAATGTAGGTTAAATATCTAGGGACTTTACAGTATCCAGAAGAAAGTGGAAGGTCACTAAAATATTTAACTGGACACTGGAAATTAGTTTCATTCTGCTGACCTATTCAAGTAAGTATATATCTCTTATTCCTGGAATTAATGGTTGACTTGAGATATCAACCAGGGCTTTACCTAATTATGTTCTTTACCATTAGAAGCATACTAAGAAAAAACTGAGTGGATAGGACACTTTCTTTTCAAGCAGAAAGTATTGGATATAAGCCTTGTTATTTCTGGTTAAAAGGAATCAGGCAATAGCTGATAGAAAAATACTTTTTCTGAAGACCCAAGGGAATTGCTGTCAGAAACTGTAGATAATAATGGGCTAAATAGATTACAAATAATTTGATATGATATCAAGAAGCTCCTTCAATCCTGCATTTTACAATTATATAGATGGGTTTCTGAATAAGTTTAGTTGAAAGGAACATATAGAGCAGGGGTGTCAAACTCTTGAGGGCTGCATCAGGGTTGTGCTTGACCACGGGGGGGTTGGAGTGGGCATGGCCAGGGTGGGCGTGGCCAGCTCAACATCACTCATGTCGGGGGCACTTATGGTGGCCTGAGCAGTCTCCAGAGAAAATGGGCTCCCAAGCTTTGTTTTTGGCTATGACAGCATCCTGCAACCCTTTGCCAGTGAAAACAGAGGTTGGGAGGACTTGCATGTGGCCCTCCCGAGCTCCGTTTTCACTGGCAGAGGCACCTCAGGACAGTCCTTTGCTGTTTCAAGGGCAGCCCAATGGGCCAGATCTAAGGACCCCATGGGCGGATCTAAGCACCCTATGGGCCGGATCCAGCCCCTGGGCCTTGAGTTTGACACCCCTGATATAGAGAATGTAAATAGCAGAGAAAGGAGGACAGGGAGTAAGAAGACAGTGCTTCTCTTAAAATCCTCTGTGTCCATTCAGTTGTTTTGTCCTTATACTATAGCACTGTCAGTACATATTGCATTAGGATGCAATCCAAATTTAGATATAAATATGCATCAAATGCCTATTCCATTGAAAATAATGTAGAGAAGCCTATCAACCACAGCATTCATTCATTATTTAGTTAGGGTTTCAGATCTAGCAGTACATCTGTTTTACTTCTAAGTTTTAGCTGATCTCCTTTGGCAGGAGAAGATGGCAAGCCAGAACCAAAAAATCAAAGAGAATGTATGCCTGTTCTTGGAAGAAATGTTTCTGAAATGGGAAAAAAACAGTAAAGGGAAGAAACTTGACTGCAAGATGTTGCTTGTTCTTGCCATACAATTAGACCAAAGGAAGCTTTCTGGTGCTTAAAAATTCAAGCCTACAAGAGCGTACTAGCAGAATGAAGAAGAAAGCACCTGAAGGCAAGACAAGAAACAATGAATGGAAACTAATCAAGGAGGGAAGCAACTTGGAATTAAGGAGAAACTTCCTAACAGTAAGCACAATTAAACAGTGGAACAGCTTGCCTTCAGAACTTGTAGGTGCTTCATCATTGGAGGTTTTTAAGAAGTGACTGGAGAACCACTTGTTTGAAATTGTATAGGGTCTCCTGCTTGAGCAGAGGGTTGGATTAGAAGACCTTTAAGGTCCCTTCCAGCTCTATTCTCATTGATTGATTGGAGTCTGAAAGGCCTCCAGATTCAGGAATGGATGCGATTAGTACGCCAAACTGATCTGTGCAAAGGAGATACCAATCCATAATTCAGTCCCATCCCAAACTATATCCTAGTCCCAATGGGAGAAAAAGTGTATTCGTACTGTATATAAAACTGGATTAATACTCATCATTTTAACATCAAATACAGTAAGTTGAAAGTCTGAAAATGTATTGATTCTGGCTCATGCTATTGCAAAAACAAAGGAAGTTCTAAATATATTTATAATGATATATCCTTATTTTAACCATGGAATGATCAATATTAAAACATCTGGAATAAAGACTGAAGTTGAGATTCTGAGACCTGACCCCAACCTTATATTCTATAAATGTCTTTACAAGATTTTTATTTTATCAGAAATAAAAGTTGGCTTGTTCACAAATTGATGTTCATCACTTGATCGGAAGATCAAGTTGATGAATTGCATATTAATTTGAATAGGCAATGGGACAGAACACACAATAGTTTATTATCACTTGAAAACGGATGTCTTCCAGGAGCTGCTAGTGATCAAGTATACAATAATCAACTTTACATCATCTAGATGAACGAGCCACATTTTGTCATTTAACTTTTATCCCACCAAAGCCAAGCTCTATTACAGTAAGAACTACCCAACCAAAACATTAAATATTTAATAGTATCATAAAACAAAATCTATCATCTATATAATCACATTTTAAAGGAAAAACAAAAACTAGCATAGGCTTGTTTTTATCCTAACCTAGGTGGTATCTGCCTTATTTACAATTAATATTGTTTGATATGGCTGAATGTCTCTTATCAGAATAAAATACAATTGTACAAAATTTAATATGTAGATATTTTTATTGTTAGACACAAGAGCTAATCAATGAATCTCTACAATACATCTAATTTTAGAAAGCAAGTTTCATTCTATTTGGAGAGATATGTTTTGAAGTTAGCCTTTGTTTTGTTTTGTTTTTTCTTTAAGGAAACCTGTGTCTCTTCTACGCTTCAGGTCTCCAGCTGCCATGCAATTTATATCTCTCTTTCTTCTCTTCTTTGTTTTTCAGCCATTTTCCCTGAATGTCAAAGTCAATTTAGTGCATTTCACTTTGCCGAATAAATCAGAGACGAAATCCTTGCTAAAAGTGAAAATTTGATTTGCTAAAAGGAGCTTAGGGCAACTATTAATCAATATATCCAGAGTGTCAAAGCTCAGGCCATGATAGGCATGCATTCATTTGGAGATTGGTTGAAGCAGATAAAGGGGGATACTGAGGGAGGGAGCAGTATAATCACCACTCTCTTTCTGTCTCTCTCTGTCTCTCTGTATGTGTGTGTGAATGAGTGAAAGAGAGAGAAAGAAAGAGAGAGAGAGAGAGAGAGAGAGAGAGAGAGAATGAGAAATACAGAAGGAAATCACAGATGTCAATGTATTGAGTAAAATAAAGAGAATATGAAAAGAGAAGAAATGATAGAAATGTTGAAAAGCAAACAAAAATATTTTTTTTACAAACAATCCATAATCATTTTGGTTATACAAAAAATTATGAAGTATTTGAATACTATAATTTGAAAACATTCAATGCTTCCATGACAATCCTTTTGTAAAAAACATCCACAACAGCAAATCATTAAACGTGATTATGTGTTTTCATTGACAAAACCAGTTTGGTTAGCAGAACTAAGAGGAAAGAATCTTTAGCTATCCACTTCCAGGCAAGTGCCTACACTTTTCAACGATCACTTATTTGCAAAATCTGCTCCTGAGAATCATCTATACCCAGGTCCATTGTACTGGTGGGCCATTCACATACTCTTATATCTCACTATACTTCTCAAATCCGATTTAAAGATAATAAAATGTATTCTTAAGGTCTGATTTTTAACATGAAACCTAGCTTATAAGTCTTAAACTGACTGAAATTTCCAAAGACTTATATTTATGGAGTAATCAAAATAGACATTTCAATGTATGATAGGTTCAGTGGGCATTGTTTAAAGCTTCCATTTAAAAACTAAATACAACAGTAAATCCCTATATTTAAAGTGATAAATATGAATGTTTCCATATTTTAAAATGCAGATATATTTAAGCATTATTGCTTTATAAATTTCTGTATTCTCCTTTTCACTAATTCAGTAATGTAGCACTGTTAAATACTGCCTATTTATTTAACTTAAAGCATCCTTTAAAGACGGTTTGAGTTCAGAAAGTCTAAATAAACATTGATTAGTGGCTAAAATTTCTTTCCGGTACAGGAAACTTAAGCCAGCCTTGCTTGAATATATCTAGATGCTATTGATATTTTTTTTTAAAGATTCAACAAATAATGAACTGAATCAAGTTCATGTCTGACAGAGAATACATCTGGAAAATTATTTATGTCTTCAATACTGCATTATTAAATCTGTCCAGGAAGACCTTATATTGTTCCTAAAATAACATGCTTGGTTCTGAATGCATGAGGGAAAGAATAATCTTCATTCGACACATTTATATTAATTATAACTAATTTTAAGGACTTACAGAGTCTTTGGTCCAGGCTGATGAGCTTTGTGTCTGCAGAATGACAGGGAACATTTTGTCTCTTAAACTTCCTGTTATGCACTTTTAAAGAGCTTAATATTTCCTGCCTCCATTTAGTGAAAGGAGAGCAATGCACATTTTTGCAGAATGCCAATGAGACAGTTGCATTACAGAAACATTGCCTAAGTGACTTTGAAAATGTGGTCAGACATCAGCAGAATCTCATCTAATGAATTAAAAAAAAAGAGAGAGAAAACCTTTCATCTTTATAGATGTCCAAAAGCAACTGACTCCTGTAAACACAATGCACACCCAATGCTTTCTGTATTCAAGTTAGATTCTCTAAAACTACCACAAGTTTTTATTTAGGTCAGCTAATGCAGGAGTTCTCTCACTAGGAAAAAAAAGGCGGCCGTAGTGCTTTCCTAAATACCTGTTGTATTTTACTAACTTGAGTTACAGTACATAAAAATGTTTTAATCTGACATAAAGGACAACAATAGATCTGACTGCTGGGCTGATAATCTTCTTATCACCCTCTGCGAAACCTAGCTCTAATATTTGACAGTGTGAGTTTCCATTACTTTGCATCCCATTCTGTAAAGGCCAACAATGGAGAAAGAATGAAGTGGAGTTTGGAAGAACCTCCATATCTACATAAAAGAGATTAGAGGTGACAGCGTTCCATTTTACAGCTCAATCATATTGTGTTAGCATGCGCTTATCCGAGCGCGGATGAAATTGAAAGAGAAATAAAAAAGAGTCAGTCAGATAGGAACCAGAACAGCGAGGCAAGAGCAATTTCCAAGGACATAAAAGGATGCTAATGGTAGGGCCCTGTCATTCTTAAAAAGGGCTATTAGGGCACCATCATCTGTTCTTCTGCCTTTACTCTCCTCTCAAGTCAAGAATTTCCGAGTGCTATCATGATCATTTTCTTTTGCAAATAAGAAACGATCATGTTTCAAAGCAACCCCTCTTTTCATTTCTTTGATTTATTAATGCAAGTAAGCTAATTCGGTTACTGATAAAGCCTATCAATTCATATATAAATGTTACATTTTTCTGCAGAAGAACAGCAAGGCTTATTGTACATGCATGTTACAGAAGCACGAAACGATTAATGGAATTTATGGAAGGACACATATTTAATAAGATCAAATAATAAACTAAAAAGACTCATTCAAAATGTTCCACACTATGTTCCAAACTTGAAAAGTAGATGGAATTTTTATGGGATACTGATATTTCGTCTAAGTTCAAATTTTAAAGTCAAAATCCTTTAGATACAATTAATTACAAATGACACCCTATTCAATACCTTTAACTCCAATCTTATATCCTCTTATCTACAAATAAGTTCTGTCGATCTTGATTTTTTTTTTTAAAAAAACCATCATTATGTATAGAATGGAACACATTCATTTTTATCATAAAAATGTAACAATGTTATCTCAATAGCATATGTATACTAATGTCTGAATTGTGCATTTGTAGCATACGCACCTAAGAATATATGTGTATACTTTTTGCCATGTTGTTAAACACCTTTACTTAAAAAGCAATGTGCAAATTTCTAAATAAATGATGAACGAAGGTGTTTTTGTAAAGTATTTGACTGTGAAACATTTTGAAAAATATATTACAGATAAAAGGCATCCAAACGTAGTTGAATTATTTGCTCTTTTGTTATTAAAAATAATCCAGCCAGCTTTTCATTATTATTTTTTAATTTCAAAAAATAAGAATAATAATTTTTTTTATAAGAAATTTAATTACCAGCAAATGGGCATCGTAGGTTAGCCCTTGGATTACTGTGAACTGGTCTGCTGTTTAAATATTCCCCAATAGCTCAAAACTATTTCTGATTCCCAATTTGCAATTGAAAATGTCTAAACCCGCCAACAATTCACTACCAACTGTAAGGCTATGCTGTGGTTCTCTTCTGTCTTTCAGTTACTTTCTTCTATTCCTGTAAGGAAATCTCAGCCTTGTATTGTATTCACAATATAAATCAAATTGATAACTATATTTTGCAATCCCCCAAATGTGTTATTGACTGGCCTCTAGGGAGAATGCCTACTTATTGGTAAGACCGACGTAGGCATTGTCTAGAGTTGAAACTCAAGCTCACCTATTTAACTAGCTTTGACTTAATCTGGGGTGCTTTATTAGCAACCAGTGTAAGACAAAGTAGCTAGTATAATACAGAGTGATGTTTAAATTAGTTTACAATTTGCTTGGGCTCATCTAGACCTACTCTGAACAAAGCCATTCAGAAATGTCAGCTGTGTTCCTAACCACTGTAACAAATTGTTGCCTGAACGCTGCACACCTAATGACTTCAAATTAGCTTCACTGCGATATTGCCTGACAGTTCGTTACGTCTGTTAGTAACATAGCTGGTGTATCATGACCAATAAATTGGTTTCAGTGTGGGCTGGGAAAGGGGCTTCCATCAATTTGATTAAAGAAATTACTGTAGCATTCAAAGCATAAAGACAAACTAGTTTAAGGAGACAGAAATAAGTTAACTGTACCAGAAAAACATTGCTCATGATTCAAAAGCTCGTTTATAAGCCATTGGTGAAGCAAACTCTGAACAACTAAATTTCTGCAGTGAAGAAAACATGGAGCAGCTCAGGGCTGTTTCCATCCCACCAAATTAGGATTTAGATGTATATTAATAATTGTTTAGTATTTGGTTTCAGAAAATAATTAAAATAAGTGAGAATTCTATTTTATATTGTTTACATTTCAGTGGGAAGGGCAGTTAACTAAATCAGCATTTAGATAGCCCTAAAGAGAAAACAAACAAACAAACAAAAAAGCATCAGAAGCAAAGCTACATGGAAAACTATCAATTATGTACTGAAATTCTAAGGATAAATGCAGTTACCCTAAATGAGTGAGAACTATTTACATATACATGCCAGCTTCTGTGGATTTTTACTCTAACTAATTAAAAGAATCACAGAATACAGCATGCATTTTCCTAGAGGAAATTTCTCATTCATGAGACACCCTTGATCAGAGAGCATGGGACGGATATCCTATGCTAAGTGTCTAGTCACGGTAAGCCATGTAACATGGAAATCCATATAACTAGGTCATAACAAAAGCATTAGTGTTACTATCTACATGACATTGTCTACATGACATAACATTGTCTACATGTTCTGTCCCCAGAAATCAAATCAAAATTAGAAGATTAATTTTAAATTGTATCCAGTATGTGAGAGACTTTTACTCCAGACAAGATTTGTTTTACTTTTGTTTTGATTTTTTTCAAATATTAATAACACTTACAAGTTCTTTCTTTTCCCCAATTTACAGCAATGCTATCCCAAATAATGTTTTTATGCCCTGGAACAGGTTTAAGTGGGGAATGCATATGGAAAGGAAAAAGAACCCACATCAGTAGATGTAGTAATAAAAAATAAAAAGCCATTTAGTTGTACTATAGTCACTTCACATCCTCAGTAGACAACAAAAATGCTAGCAATACAATTCCAATAAAATTAAGTAACATAACCCTTAACAAACATATTTTTATTCAATTTAAGTTCATCTCATTCTTTCTGAAACAGAATGCTTGACAAGTAGACCAAAGGAATATCACAACTTTCAATTAAAACATAGAATTCTGGTCCACAAATAAATAGCTAATAAAAAGATCTGAACAATTGGGGATTTTGCAAATTAAAGGATATGACAAAGTGATTGCAAAAATCTTTATACAAGCAGCAATACAGGAATTTTGATTATACCTTTGCACGAGGACAAAATCTTTGTAAGTAAAGATACAGTTAAAACATATCAGTAAAACAGACCATGCCCAATAAATTAAACCTGACATTAACAGTCAGTCCAGCTTATCTCCCAAAGGCCTACCTGAGTTTTAAATTAAATTAATTTTATTTTATTGCCTGCTTGCAGAAGGATAACAGAGAGGGAACTCAACTATGCTGCCTTGGCAGTTAACTGCAAAACCTGATAGCAACCACCAAAAAAAGTCTTCCCTTGCATTCCCTTTCCATGAAGGGTGGTAGAACAAGAAAAGGATCTAGTCTTCTATGGACCTAAAAAGCTCAAGCAGGCTTATAATGGAAACCACAACCTTTTAGACAGGAGTCAGGGATGGGCTGCTGAGGGTTCGCAGGGGTTCACGAGAACCTCTAGCTAAAATTCTGTGCAGTTTGGAAAGACCCAAACCCCCACTCCTATCTCGTCCCGCCTACCCCATCCCGCCCCTCCCAGGAATCCCCAAACAGCCCTTTTTGGATGCAGGTAAATTCAGGGCGTGTGCGGAGGATCGGGGAGGGTGACAAACGGGCCTACTGGAAGTTCAGGAAGACCGGAAACAGGCCCATTTCTGGCCTCCAGAGGGCCTCTGGAACCTGGGGAGCCATTTTTGCCCTCCCAGAGGCTTGAGGAAAGCCTCCGGAGCCCAGGGAGGGCAAAAATGCCCCCCCTGTGATGCAGGAGGCTGACTAGGCCATGCCCACCATGGCCACACCCACCCAGCAACTGGGCAGAGAACCCCTTGCTAAAATTTTTGAAGCCTACTCCTGGTAGGAGTGCTTCTGAATCATAAGAGTATTTAGCATTCTGAATTGTGAATCATCACTGGACCAAATTAACTCCTACTCCATGCTCATGGCAACAAACTCAGTGAACAGACTATCTCTGGTTGGGTCCAAGCCCAGTTCAAAATCAAGCTCACCAACGGTGCCCTCTGCTGCAAGAAGCCTTTAAACAGCTCTGAGTAGGAAGATGATTGCTCTAAAAGTAGGTTAGATATCATGTAAAGTTTGAAAAAAAAAGTCAAAACTGCTTTGCTATAGATTAAGTTTATCATAAAATTAAGGTTGCTTTTTTCTTTATAAAATGGTCTGAAGAGATGGAAATAGAGTGATACAGCTATTTTAGGGCACTGAGTGAAATGTACACATTCAGCCTTTCATCTAGCTACGGCATGAGTAGCTAGATCATTCTTCATCTTCTCACCTCCTGAATTTAAGATCTTTGAAAAGGAAAAAAAAACCTGACAGCTCTGCAAACTGTCCGGTCTATTAATTCACTAAGCAGTTAAGGGAATGGAAAGCTATAATATCTATGCAGGCTTCTCAATACTCTAGGGCAGCAGTCTCCAATCATGGCAACTTTAAGCCTGGCAGACTTCAACTCCCAGAATTCTGGGAGTTGAAGTCCTCCAGGCTTAAAGTTACCAAGGTTGGAGACCCTTGATCTAGTCCAGGAGTCAGCAACCTGCGGCTCTAGAGCCGCATGTGGCTCTTTGACCCCTCTGTTGCGGCTCCCTGTCACTGGTCGGCTCCACAATTGATAGGGCTTTTGGTTAGGACAGGTAGAGAAAAAAGGACACCAGGCTAGGAGGAGACTCTATGGTGAGGGAACTGGACATCTGGTCAGCTCCAGAATTGAACAGGGGGCTTCCGGTTAGGACCTTTGTGGCTCTTTGAGTGTTTAAGGTTGCCGACCCC
>JAOYMU010000252.1:76206063-76221792 GCA_025802295.1 Psammodynastes pulverulentus | reverse complement strand
GAATTGTGGGAGTTGAAGTCCTCCAGGCTTAAAGTTACCAAGGTCGGAGACCCCTGTTCTAGGGGGAAAAGGATATCCCAAATCAGAGCTGAAATATCAGCATGTGCATATCTGTGTGTGGATGGGTCTATTTGCAAGAGACCCCATCCACAATCCCAGTGAAGGCAGTTAATGGAAAGAAGACATATTTTTCTTACACATGAACGTTTACATATCTTTAACATAGTTTGGAATGTTCAAAATGTTCAAAACCCACCATCGTGGCAGAATGTTCAAAACCCACCACCTGCTTATTTTGTTCAAAATTAAATAAGAATATTTTAAGTACCTTCCTTCTTTATACCCCAATAGAGGTATCAACAATATGTTGTACCAACAGGTGAGCAGAACAGTTGTAACTAGCTTTACTCTCTTGCAAGTAGTGGAAATAATATGGTGGGATAAGCTGAAGGAAACCACATTCACTTTAATACTTCAACATTCAAGTGCACTTTTACTAGATGTTCCTTTAAAAAAATGCCATCAGTTGGTTAGATACCTCTAGATTCCCAACAACAATAAAAATCCATGGATTTTACAGGGAGCATATAATGGTATAAAGAAACTCACATACAGAAAAAGTCAAATGGGGTTTATTATTGTATGTATTGAGAGCTATCCAGGCATAGGAATTTATCTTTGGAGGTAGAGATCAGTGGGAAAACTTAGGTAGCAGCTAGACCAAGTGCATAAAGGCACACAAGGGCTAGAAATATGGGACACCTTAGATTTATTTTTGAAGTCATATTTACAATCCCATTTGTTGTAATAATTATTAAAATAATATACAAGTGAAGTTCAGGCCACTCTGAAATAGCAAAAGCATACACTGAACAATAATGTCATAAAAACGATAAGATACTCATCATGTACCTGGAATATGCTTAGCCCATCCAATAATGACCACCAGTTCTCTGTCTGCCAAATCACAAAGTGTGGTGAGAGCCTTGATGTCACTGTCAGGCACAGTGGGATCAGGCATGGCATAGATCTTCTCTGGTTCAGCCACCAGCAAATGGGAGACGATCTTGTTATCTGTACAGACAGATAAAACATAGGTTACTCTACTTCTGTAACAACCATGACTAAATGGGGATTTAGTTCCTCCTTACATCAAGCGATCTGGTTACTTTGGTGGATAACAAGGTGAACAAGAACCAACAACATAATGAAGTTGCAGCAAAAGTATTTCTTGTCTACAGAGTGGGATTATGAAGATGGAAATTGTTGAAATTCTATGGATCAAACAAATAAATTGGGGCTTATGTAATATGCAGTCCCTCCACTCTCCTATGCAAATGTATCCAACACTGCACATCAGTCAGAGAGAAAGGTTGCTTGTCAACAAAAGCCACAGCTACAATAAACAACTGAATTATTACATTTGTGATGATTGGATTAAATTTCTGATGATCGGATTAAGAAATCAGAATTCTTAAATGGAAGCTCATCTAAGAATATTCTAAAACATTTTGATCTAGGAAATGTTGCCACTGCGTTAAGCTGGACCTAATAACATCTGCATTCAAGAAAATTAGTCTATTTGGAATATTTGAAAATACAGGCTGTCTTCAATTTACAACCACAATTGAGCCCAACATTTCCATTGCTAAGTGAAACATTTGTTAAGTGAATTTTGCCCCATTTTAGGATCTTTCTTGTTACAGTTGTTAAGTGAATCATTTGCAGTTGTTAAATTAGTGTTATGGTTGTTAAAGGAATTGGTTTTTCCATGGACTTTGCTTGTCAGAAGGTTGTGAAAGGGGATCACATGACCTTGGGAGCTGCAACCATCATATATATGAGTCAGTTGCCAAACATGTGCATTTTGATCACATGACCATGGGGATGCTGCAATAGTCATAATTGTGAAAAATAAGCCACTTTTTTCAGTGCCATTGTAACTTTGAACACTCACTAAATGGACTGTTGTAAGTCAAGGATTCCCTTATACACGTTTCCATATGGAAAAAGAGTGATAAGGATAAATCAGATAAAAATGAAAATGAACTCTATAATTTGTAGTAATTGCCTACAATTAGCATTTTCTATTATTATTACTAGATTTTACCTAATGTAAAGAATTCTGTTTGTAATATTTTACAGCCCCTATTCTTTTGCTCAGTTCCATTTTTAATAAACATCTTTTATTTTGATCAGGGAAAAAACTACAGCCAAGCTGCGTAAATATACATGATTTATGGTAATTAACATACTACGAACATAAGACATTATTCTCATATAACAGAAGCTAAAATTAAGGATATGCCAAATGGACACCATTACAGAGCCAAAACAAATTGAGTTTAATATATACAGGTCTGTATTTATTAATTATACCAGTATTAAATTTCATTGCATTTTTAGCAAATCCATTTTAGTCAAAAGCAAGTATTCCAAGGTCTTGGACAGTCATCATGCCAGATATATATACAACATTTTATGCTTGTTGTAGAGAGATTCATATATCATTTATATCCTCTATCTACAGATTTGAATCAGAATATTATGCAATGAAAATGCTCCATCCTAAGGAATGGAGAAAATATTTACTTCAGTCCATCAATGCTTTCTTCTTTACAGTTGAAAAGTTCACAAACATTCTTTACCAAACATCCTGGTTATTTTGATTTGTTTTATCTTAAGTTGTTATTGTTAGATCAGTATGATTTTACTTCTTTTACTATGACTAAGTACCATTCTATAGTTTGTACAGTATGGTATAGCATCTCTTCTAATCCTTCTTAGATACTTTAGATTTTTTTCTTTTTGATTCTAATTAATTGTGATTTCCTTGTTTTATTTGTTGGTCTATGACCGAATAAAAATTGATTGATTGATTGGCTGAACATTACAAACATTCCAGGGACAACATTCTCAAACTAGCTAAAATAGGAAAAAGAATGTTAATGGACGGTATAAGGTTCTAATTTTTTTTTGAATAGGAGTATGCAAAAATCCATTTCTTTCTATATCAAAAGATGAACTCTTCAAATTGAACCCACCTTTTGGTGATTTTATAGATAGATTTATATAGGGTTTTTTGGCAATAACACAGAACTAGGATAGAATTTTAGAATTTAGAATTTCCATTCCTTCTTTTAGTCATTCATTGTCCCAAATTTCTTACAACTACTTTTGTTCTCCAGTTTAGACTTGTTTATATCTTCCTGTGTCATGACAACCTGCCAATCCTATCTTCTTTCATTTATTTTTCCTTCTCCTAATCAAGTTCTCCAAAAAGTTCCAGATGTGTTTTTCTATTCTCTCCTCTTGAACATCTTCAATTCTACACTCTACATTTCCACCCCCAATTCTTCCTCATCATTCCCTCTTTTCGGCATCTTTTATCTCTTTTCTTTATCTTTAACTGAAGCTCTACTGCCAAACTTCCTGTTTTGACAAATGCAACATGCCTGTCCCCAGTTACTCTTTTGTCTGCTTAATATGGCTCCAATTTCCTTTGTCTGACTAATATTCCATGGCTGCTGGATCCATTCAACCAATTCTCTCCATTCATTCAGCATCCCATATTTCATCAGGAAAAGGTATTGGAAGTTGTTATAATCATAATCCTTCAGGAATGTATGGCTAATTATGTGATCAGCTAACTTAAAACTTCATTTACCCTTAGGTGTTATGTGGAAAAAACCCAAGGGGGACATTCTTGATGGTACTTATATTAAGATGTCAGAAGTCCATATTTTAACCTTTGGAATCTGATCGTGCCTACCAATTCTAATACTTTCTGAAAGCAAATTTTAAAAATTAATAGAGGTTAAGTTTATCAGTAGGTATTAAAATATACCCTTGAGAGCTGTTTACCTTAGAAACAGTCTGAATCACCAGCTATAAATCTAAAATATTTGTTGCTAGCTAGCTAGTGGGAGAAGGCTGATGTCTTGTTTCTGAACTTCCTAGATAAATTTGATTAGCCAGGGATGTTCTTCTGTTCTTAGAAAAGTCTGAATAGAACCATCATGGTACAACTCATAATATTTAGATCTTTTTAGACATAAAGTTAAATGTATGGTTAAACCACTTTATAATGCCTTGGTAAGATCACACTTGTAATACTGTATCCAGTTTTGGTCACCACGATATAAAAAAGATGTTGAGAGCCAGAAAAAGTGCAGAGAAAAGCGATAAAAATGATTAGGGGACTGGACAAAAAAACATGAAGAATGGTTGCAGGAATTGGGTATGTCCCATTTAATGAAAAAAAGGACTAGGGGTGACATGATAGCAATGTTCCACTACCACAAAGAAGGGTGGGGGCAGATCAAGAAGCAATGGATGGAAACTAATTAATGAGAGAAGCAATCTAGAACTAAGAAGAAATTTTCTGACAGTTAGAACAATTAATCAGTGGAACAACCAGCCTCCAGAGATTATCGGGCTTCAACACTGGAGGTTTTTGATAAGAGATTGGACAACCATTTGTCTGAAATGATATAGTGTTTCCTGACTGAGAAGGGGGTTGGACTAGAAGACCTCCAAGGTCCCTTCCAACTCTTTTATTCTGTTATTCATGTCATGCAAGTACTTGATTTTAAAAGGAACACTGCAGTTTCTGGAAAACTTTCTCATGGCGATATTTTATAAAGATAATTTTTATACTTTTCAACTTAAAGAGGAAAACGGGAGAGAATATAACTTTATGAACAGAAATACATTTAAGATCCTCAGGAAAAACATCAAATAAAACCTTTCTAAAAGTCACTGAAATACATAAATTCATGTATGCACAATACTGGTTGAGCGGACATGCATATGAACTCTAATCTCCTGCTTGATCAAGTTGAGAACAACTGGGGGGGGGAAGAAACTATAATTTCTCTCACACTTTGAATTCTACTTTTTGAAACTTGAAAGTTTATAACTAATATATTATAAATGCCATGTATTGAAAACATTCACAGCTTGGTGACAATAAGGCACAATTGCTGATTGTGTTCAGCATTGCACGCTAACTGTGATCATCATCTTTGTGTTTTTATTAATTGGAAAGAAGCAAGTTAAGCAAAGGTGGCTTAGTTCTCCAACTATGTAACTGAGTTAACCAACAGCTTCCATACATAGGTTTCCACCAGGTTCAGCAGTAAAGCTTAACTGTGTATAGAAATTGCAGCTCATTTTTTTTTAAAGTAACAAAGCTCATTCCAAAAAGGGTTTTTAAATGCTCTGTGGTGTAATTTATTCTGGAGTTCTGATCTATTTGTCTCCAGCATTTTACAAATGTATATGTCAGAAAGGTGAGGTATGTCAGTCCTTCATAAAACAAATGCAAAAGCCAATTGCAAGGCATTGCAT
Source organism: Psammodynastes pulverulentus (assembly GCA_025802295.1). NCBI lineage: Eukaryota > Metazoa > Chordata > Lepidosauria > Squamata > Psammodynastidae > Psammodynastes > Psammodynastes pulverulentus. Next base: position 76,216,440 of record JAOYMU010000252.1, on the reverse strand, counting down.
CAAACATGCTTTATTATTATTAATAAGGGCTTCTTTGAAATGACAAGAGGAACACTAAGCCTGTAATGCATCACTTGTGAATGCTGTTGATGTGAGGGAAGTAATGGAAAAGGACTGTGTTAAAACTGAGGGTATATTCTACCTATTGCAGAATCTATACTCACATTAGCACAACGGGCAATTAAAAAATGGATTTAATCATATTATTAAAAAAGCCTAGGAGCTAGATGTTCTTATGTCTCAAAACTGCAGGAGCTCCGGCAACAAAATAAATATCCCATCCCACCTCACCATACTATCATTTTCAAAATTGATTAATGATGAATATTTATATAATTTACAGATAATGCCATTTCAGCAGTTTCTGATAACAAATAAAATTTTCAAGTGTCAAATTTTGATTTGAAAAATTTGTGGTGAGATGGGCAGCAAACAAATTTAATAAATAATAAATAAAAACATATATACAAATAGATATATTTTTATTACTGTAGTTGATTGGCCTATTATCCAACATTGCTTTTTGAACAGTTTGCCCTACTTTCTATTGGTGCGGTGGCTCAGTGGTTAAGAAAGGAAAGCTGGCAGCCCAGGTTCGAGACCTGAGGGTCACGCAAAGGGGTGAGCTCCCACCCTCCCCCCAGCTCCTGCCCACCCAACAGTTTGAAAGCATGCAAATTCAAGTAGATAAATAAGTACTAGTTCAGTAGGAAGGTAACAGCACTCCGTGAGGGTCACATGACCAGAGAACCAGAGAAATGTCTTTGGACAGCACGGGCTCACTCAAACAGAGATGAGCACTGCCCCTTATAGTCAGCAACAGTTAATGGAGTAAAATCTGCAGGGACTCCTTTACCTTTATCTACCTACCTTCCATAACAAAATTAGCAAAAAAAAAAAAACTTGCCAGAATCCAGAAAAGCTATTTTATTGTTTCCTTGTTATATTTGCAAGAAGTTGATTCCCCAACAGTTGTGTTTCTATTCTATTGCGAAGTGGGGCGGGGGGGGGGATCAAGAATCTCTTACAATGTGGTGTGAAAAGCTATAACCTAGCTTATCTTTGTAGCAAATTAGAATTGTACTAGTTACTTTCTTACATATAACACAACATACTGCTTCTCTGTTAATTCCAATGGATCTACAGAGAGGATATCATTTGAAATTAATAGGAGTTGCAAAAAAGGGCAGTCATATTCTTTAGACAGTGCCTGTTCATTATAGTATGCCTCTCTCAGAACTTCTCACTCCTGTATTGCACTCTTTCAATTTCCTACATTTTCAATCCGGCAGCATTAACTGAAGTCTGTGCTAAATAGGCTTAATTGTGTGTGCATGGCCGAGCTGTCGGCAATTCAACTCAATGGCACAAGATAAAATAAATAAAAAGCTGGCAATCTGTGCATCCAGAAAAATCTAAACCTCTAATGAAATTAAACACTAGAGTTCATTGAATTTTATTGTATTATCAGAAAGTTTTTATTATAATGCGCAAAATCTGCTTAATGCAATCGTATATTGTATTTACAGAGGGGCAGAACAGCTTATGAGGACTGTGCGGAAGATGCCAGATTGGACAATTGAAAGTATAATCAGCATAATGATTTTTGGAAAAGCAAAATGAAACGATGCCATATGTTCACTTAAGCCTTAATTTTATGTAAAACTGGTTTGTTTTTCCTCCGACATCGCTAAAATGCCCTTTCACTTACAGTTCAGAACCTATTTATTTGCTTTCCAGGTCTCCATATGGCTCATGCGTATCGTACCCAGCAGAGTCCTGCGCTGGGGAATGGTAGGTGAAAAAACAATGTACTGCCTTTTGAAACAACCAGGTAACAGCCTTCAGTGCAGCATTTAAAGCCCTTTATTTGTCTCAAATATGGCATTTGTACCCCAATAGTTTATGCCACTACTCAGCAGCAGCCAGCTTGCAAGTAGCATATGAAAGAATTTGCATTTATTGCCAATTCCTCTTTGTACAGGGCATGCAATTGATTTTTTTACCGCGGAATGTTATTATATTTTCTTTAGGAGATTAGCATGCATGAATTTGTATAATTTGCAAAATCTTTAATTTTAGTTTATATCTTGCTTTTTAAGTACCATTTGGATGTAAGAAAACTCGTACCTGTTTTAACTACACATACGAACAAATCCTACCTTAAAATATTATATAGTTGTAGCAGGTTGCTGTTCTATTGAAATACAGGTAATGTTTCAACCTTCTATTGCTATCAATTAATGAGGCTCCTAATGCATTTTCATTGAGAGGTTGAGCAGTCAAATTCATCTAGTTAGCGAAAACTACAACATTTCATTCTTGTAAAATCTGAAACTAAAAGCTTCAATGAACTAATGATCCTAGCATAACCCATTTTATGTACCAATGAAAATAAAGATCACCTGGAAGTGTAAAATTTGTATAGCATAAATTGGGCATTATCAAACTCTTACCCTCAAAGTGTATTTTCTTTAGTTATTCTGGAAAAAGAACAAGGTAATAAAAATACTAGACAAAATCATTTATTCAAGACAGTATGCTATTTTATTTGTATTCCTTTATGGATTGATCAAATCAATCTTCCCAGGTACTTACATGGCTTTTTGGCTGGCTGGACTAGTTGAGGATTCAGGTATGGACTATTTTCTGCATCTATTCTGCGCTTGTACTTCTGGCGACCACCACGTACTCTGTCTAAGCGCACTCCTAAAAATGAAAAAAAAGAAAAGGAAGATTTAATACAACTGAAATACTTTGTGCAATTATTTGAAAATTTTCAATAAATAAGCCAAAATTTCACTTCACTCCCTATTAAACTACAACCCCAATTCCCCACTTGAAAAGCACCAAAAGGGGCTGGATATGTTGTAAACATGGAATGTTCCTTGATTTTTCAATGTGAAATGTGCATCAATTCCCATTTGTCCTCAGTCTTCCAACATTTCCCATTACTACTCCCTTCCTTAGTGCAGGATGTGTTCCTTATCTGCAAGTTCTAAACCATGGTAGCATTTGGGTGTTTTTATTTTGTAGGTAGTTCTGCCTGTTCTTTAATCTTCCACCATGAAAAGAAGCACTGCACAAGCATAGGAGAATTGGGGAAGTTCCACTGGTGGTTTCTGTTTTGGTTGTCTCATAATGGTTATGATAAGAACAACAGAAAACTTTGACAACTTGGCTCTGAGAGTCTGGGAAATGTTGGAAGACTGATGATAATGTCTTCATTGCCGGACATCTGTTCTTAGGACAGAGCAACAGAAACATAAGCAGGGAAAAAGTTCTTTGCTTTAGTTGTTGCTCACATCTCCTCAGATGCTGGACATCCAAAGCAGAGCTTCCACCAATGAACCCAAATCATGGGAAGATACAACCATGGAACTGATCAATATAGGACTTGAATTATCCTTGGAAACTGAAATTGGAAATTGGTTAATTTTGTTTCAGCTGTGCTATTTCAACACTGACATTATAATATTCAACTCTGCAATAGTTTGCAAAAAGAGCTCTATTGTAATCTTTCCTTAGTGTTACCAGGATATAAATTGTAAATCTGTCCAGAGGAAACCATACCTAGTCTCACGATGCTCTAATACAGAGTATGTTGGTCTTCAGTGGTAAAAGTGAAAGTATTTCAACCATGAATGTTTTTCCTCTTCAGAGAAAGAACAAAGTCTTCCTAAAAGAGCATAATCACACCTAAAATTTGTATGTGTGTGTGTGTTGTCATGTTTTCTATTTCTCTCACTGCTGAATAAGTCAAGAATTAAAAAGATTAATAAAACACCCTACAGCTCTTTCTATAGATATAATAATTGTTCTATAGGAAGAGTTATAGTATCACATATGCTGATGTCAAAGACAAGTAGTGGTGGTAATACTCAAATGACATATACTAAGCATAATTCAAAACAGGGAGCCCAGTTGCAATTTAGCCCTGGTGAACTGATTCCCTTGTACCATTTTTAAGAAATAAGATAAAGAGGAAATAGCTAAGGCAAAGTTGTTAGGCGTTTCTGTCAACAGCAGCGTACAGCAGAATGAAGTTCAAATCTAATTCACAATTGACTCAATTTAGAAGAAATAGATTTTCTGTTTGTGTCAGAAATAATATAGTATAAAAATAATATTTTAAAGTGATATCCAATATTTTGGAATAGTGATTCTTGGAGCATAGAAGTGATATATTGCATAGTGTAAAATTGCACTCCATAAATGTGGCAAGTGTTATGAAATTGAATTTCATATTAAAGTTTAGCAAAGATTAGCAGAGGCAATAAACAAACAAATATAACCCAAAGGATTGATACATAAAAAGATAAAAGAAGGAACATTAGAGCAATCTTTCATTAGAAACATTGGCCCGTATAGGAGAACATTGTTAATTTAAGAATAAAAATGCTAAAGTTAATTAACACCTTAAATAAAATATTTTTTAAAATCTTAAAGTATGCCACTTATGGAAAATAATGGGAGGAACAAGCATTATATTTACTGCTTTTTTAAAAATATAAATCTAGGAAATAAATGTCTATTTTTGCTTTATTTACATTAAGGCTTTATTGCTATCCATTACAGAAAAATGTACATAAAAACTCTTGTAATCTTTGGATTGTACATCACCCAGGGTCGCTTCCTGTGAGATGGGCAGCCATATAAATTTGATTAATTAATAAATAAATTCAAAAATTTGACATAATGTTAAATGGGCCTGAAATTATCCAGCTCTGCAATGGTAAAACTAAATACAGGTAAAGCTAAGAAGCAAAACAAAAAGTGCATATCTATCAGCAAGGCAATTTTTTAGAAATGGAATCCTAAGTCATCAAAAAAGATAAAAGCTATGGATAATGTTAAAGCTTTCCTGCTCTACTGCTGAATTAACAATTAGCAAAAAGGAAGTCTGTTTCTGTCTCTTGATAGCTATCTGCAGTCTGAAGCATATTAGTAAGAGCAGTGTAAAAATGTGGAGTGTGTCCATGAATGTGCCTATGTATATAATATAATGTTCAGAGAAGAAAGACGACAATATTTTTGGAACTAGGCAAAAATAGTCATAATCCAAAGAACAATGAAATGGAGTTCAAGACCTAACTAATGGGGTAGGCAACTTTTTAAGTGAAAGAAAATTCAATATAATACTACACAGAACAATATGAAAATCAGATATTCTTGGAAAAATATGGCACAATACTGATCAGTTTACTGGATTTAATCTCAAAGCTACAGTATGCCATGATATTTAGTTCCCTGAAATGGAGAAGATGCTGCTTCTTCATCCCAATCACATTTGTTTTACGAGGAGAGAAAGAGAGCAAAATGTTCTGACCTAGGCTTCCTTAGAAAGCATAAAACACAATCATAGCCCCGGCAAAACCTCTTTTATTTCCACGGCTGTGAATTACGTTCATTCACAGCTTGCAAGGCTTCACAAATAGTCTTTCAGGGGACTGTTTATAAACACTCACCTTATCACACTTGGAATGCTGCCAGAGAACTAATTACCAAATGCAGGTCAAGGCCAAATGTGACACAGAGTCAAATAAAACTTTTCAAAGCTTGAACTGACTAGATGAACTAATTGCTTCCTGCAAAAGCTCACATCCCGTTCTCTCCTTTTTTATGTCCTATGGGAGGGGCCAATCATCTTCCAGGTGTGACCTTACTCCTGAGTTAATCCTGCTTTCTCAATTGTTCTTGCCTTCTGGTAGCTCTGCGCATGCGCATGTGCAGGCTGGGAACCAGAAACTTCCCTGCCTCACTGCTGTCTGAGTCTGAAGGCAGCTGATGACTGCCAGCCTGCCCTGGCCCCATCTCTGCTTCTGACACAGAGCCCTCATCTGAGCCTTTCTCAGTCTCCAGGACTGGCCCAGGTTCCTCCCCAACCTCTTCACTGTCAGATTCTGCTGCCAGCTCCACAAACCGCCGGTGGGCCACAACACAAAATCTTTTAACACCCACATTCTTATCTTAACAATGTGTGTTGTGAACTTATTATAACATGTTGTATGTTAGTTTTAATTCTGCTTTCTATTTAGTTTCTTGGAATTTTATATTATTGTTCATTGATTGTTATTAGCTTTTTAGAGTTCATATGCAAGATGGATAGCTGCATACATTATCTAAAACAATGGAAGATTTAGGATGTTATTTTCAAGTTCCTAGGTTAGTGTTACAGTGTTGGTATTTTCAGTAGTCTCCCATCCCAATATTACCCCTGTTCAACTCAATATCAGCCAAGTTCAGTAGATTTTGCTACCTAGCTAAGTGCAAGTCCACGTAGAAAAGTCAATGGGATGAGCTGCAAAACCCTTTTTCAACCCCACCACTAGAAGAGTATCCATTTTCCAACTAAACACAGAGACAGCTTAGGGATGTTCACTAATGCAGAGGAACAGATGATGTGGGGCTGCTACTATTGGCTTCCACAGACACCTGTAGGACCTGCTATGTAAGGTGGTTACTTAACTCTTCCTAATGGAAGGGCTGTTCCTGCCAAGATAACTTGCTTGAAGCATGGATGGAAAAATAAGCAGGATAGATTTGATCTTAGAAGTCCTGACAAGGACCTTGGAACACACTGTGCATAAGTAACGATGCTTCTCATATGCACACTTTTCCTAAAGTGTCCAAAGGGATTACTATTCTACATAATTTCAAAAAGTTGGGGGCACGTGAAGCTTGGCATTCTAATCTGTGCCATTTACAATACAAATTAGATCACAAGTAACAGGTGACATGATTTAATTGAATGTCTTCCATCTGCAATGCTGACAAAAGGTAAATGGAAATAAATGAGTCTGGCAAGGCAGCCCTTGAGCCTTATGATACCCAATATCTTTTTTAAAAGAAGAGTTATCTATAAAACTGATGCTGACAGGCCTCCAACATTTCATTTCTGGACAAGATTAAATGAATGTTTTAATATAAGAAAAAAGGACAAATAATAATGTTGCCTTAAGCATGGAGAATTGCCATTATCTCCTCTTTAATGTAATTAAAGGAAAGTCATTACTCATGAAATAAAATAAATCCTTTTATTATCCAGGAGACCAAACTTTATCAGGTCCAAAATTTACAACCACTGAATTATTAACAAGCAACCACTAAGATTTCAGTTTTACACCCTCTTCTAATTACCCATTTACTTAGGATGATAAAGCATAGCTGGAGATGTCTCCAGAATTTCAGAACTATTTTATATTGCTTGCCTGAAACCCATTTTGTAAATATTTTTGCCACTACTGGCCAGCTGTTAAATTCATTTCAAAAAAAGCAAATATGAGCAACTAAGTCTTAATTAATTGCTTTATACAGTATAATCCAGTGCAATATTAAACTATGTTAAGAATGTGACAGTCCATTTCCCAATAGATCCTTAACAAATCTCTTCACAAGGTTTTTGATGCTATAATGGATACATTCAGGGATTCCTGAATTCTAGGGCTGAAATTGAACTTTCTTCTGACCTACAAAATTATGTAGAAATAAGAATATTAACCTAAACTGTACAGAGTAATCAGCCTTTCACTCTCCAGATGTGATTTCAGACATATTTATCAGAGCCTTCAGCTAATTCCAATTTAATTGGATGATATAAAAAGAGAGGTCAAGCTACCAATGGCCACTAGCCAGGATGGGTTTACAGTGCATTCAGTATTATAGCTCATGATTAGAAAAGTGGTACTGGACTCAAGTCTTGTTTATGGCCACTGGAGCAACAAAATGCTAAAATGATACAGCAGGGGTGTTCTTATATTCTTAAATCCAAAGGTTAATGTAATTGTCCAAGAAAACCCCAAATCAGGATCTGAGTAAACAAGTAATGATAGAGTTGGTGTGGAATTGTTTCCTTCAGACAATCTAACTCAGGGCTGTCAAACTCCCAGCCCACAGGCCAGATGCCACGCCCACACCTGGTTTAGTGAAGGTAAAAAAAAGTTCTGATACATCACATGATGCTGCCATGACGACGAGAGTTTGACACCCCTGATCTAACTGGTCTGGGGATTTCTCTCTTCCTACAAAAGGCAAAATGGGAAAGGATAGGGATCATTTTTTTTCTTAATGACCAATGCAAATAGCTGGTTTCACATCTAAAACATTAAGCTTTACATAAACATTCAAGTTTTGATGTGGTTTTTCAAATATTCTTTAAATCCTGGAGCTCAAGTAAGTAAAATAAGATGATAACACCCATAGTTATGCCTCAGTTTTAAGGTTGATTATCAAAGTTGATGTGAGTTTCCCATGACCCCCACTGCTCTTTTTCTCAAAAAGGCCACGGGTTTGCTTGGACCAGAACTTCCGTTCTTACCACCAGAAATACCTGCTTATGCTATTTGATAACCCAAGCTGACATGTAAACATTTGAAAATATTTCCTTGTTAAGAATTCTCTGGTACCAAACTAGTATATTAGGAAGCAGTTTAGCCTTTTATTTGTTAGATTTGTTAGAAAGCTAATCTCCTACACTGAGGAGGCATTTAAATGGAAGGGGTATAAAGGCAAGTAATTAATCATTTGCCCATGTTCTGAAATGGTACATCGGTGAAGGACCAAAAGATAATGAGGTTGTGTGCATATATTAACTAAGATGTGCCATGAAAGAATACTAACTTGGCTCACGAAGCTTTTCTAAGAGTCCATTCAACTGCATGTCCTTTACTTACTATGATGAATCAACCAACTGCCAATGGATATTTGTTCAATCAGTGACCACAAATGAAAAGTGATGCTTAATGTAGTCCATAAAAGAAACCTTAATCTTAAGACATTTTGTTGCTACAGTATTTAAACAGACTCTGACTCTATTCTAAAACAATTTTTTGCTTTTGAAAGAAGTCTAAACTAACTTCCTTCAGAACTATCAAGAACTCTAACATAGAAAAATCAAGCAAAATAATCTAATAATCATTGAGAGGCTGATTTTGAAAGTCAAAACATTCCAAGCTATGATTTTTATTGGTGGGGAGGGAAGATAAGCAACCACAATGCTAAAAATTAATTGATGCCACTTGAAAGACAAGACTAGGTCTCGATTTCAAATGATCCTAGAAAAGTCTTTCCATTGAAAAGAATTCAAGTGATAAGCTAGTGACACCTCAAAAGAAAGAAATCTAACAGTTAAGTTCTGGACCATTTACTAGCAAGTCACAAGAGATATGAGGAGATCGAAATAAAATTCATTACAGTAATCCAACTGTGAAGTACTGATAGCATGAAATCAGGATCTCAGTATCAACTTTGAAAATAATATGCAGCTGAGCATTTTTTTTTCATTTATAAGCTAGAAGCTTTGGAATGTATTTGGGAATCCAGAAAGGGAAAAAGATCCTTGTGATTAAGTTTATGATTATGAGTAGAAGAGCACCAAATGCACGCTCCCACTACAAGTGTTTAAGTTCAAAGCTCTGTCCAGAAAACAGCACTCACTGCACGTAGCAAAAATCTGCTACTGAATTGTTTCAAGAAACATGTCTTCTCTTTGAACATGTGTTATATTTATGTACAGTAACCTCTTGAATTTATAGAAAGCCTAAAATTTCTGTCTATACAGAGATCACAGTTTAACTGCCTCATAAACCACTATTGGCCCTGTTTATTTATGTAGTAAGAAAAGGTAGAGATGGTAAAATCAAAGTATGAAGCACTGAATAGTATAATTATTCTCATAAAACTTTCATGGATTTGTGGACAACTACAAATATAAAGGCAGTGAGCAACTTAAATGATTTTAATTTATTATATAATTTATTTATGTTCAACTTAGTTTTAATAAAGTACAAAAAATGTCAAGTGCCCACCAATTTGTTCTCAACCTAGAAAAATAAATATCATGTGTATACCAATTTGTTCTCCAGCCAAAAAATCAATATCACTCCACCAGCCAGGATAATGCAGCCATGGCCAACTGGAGCAAAAAATTCTTCATTGATCAGTGCACATAAAGGAGGGAAATGAGGCAGGACATCACAGTTTCCTTTGCCTTTCAGTCCCTGCAGTTCCTTCATTAGGATTGGTCAGAAAGTTAAGGGCAGGGAGTAGGTTTACTCTTTCATGAATAACGAGGTGGAATCCTTCCTGCATATTTCATTTGGACCTGTAAGTAAAATGAGGTCCCCACACATCTATTGCTTGTTACACATATCTACACAATCCAATATATAGTTCCACAAGAACTATTTATATAAAATAGATAAATTATAAAATGTCACTATTGTCATGACTGATTTTACAGTACATCTACATGATCCAATATACAGATACACCAAGATCTATTTATATATAAATATAATTTGGACTCACTGGAGAAGAGCCTAATGCTGGGAAAGATTGAGGGCAATAGAAGAATGGGACAACAGAGAATGAGGTGGC
>JAOYMU010000252.1:76165872-76192418 GCA_025802295.1 Psammodynastes pulverulentus | reverse complement strand
GTCCTGTGTGGAGATGGGGCGGGATAGAAATCCAATATAAATAAATAAATAAAATAAATAATTCTACTCATCTGTTTTCAATAAATGATAAATTCCTTTTATTTCTTTTGATGGGAAATGAGTTAGTTAAATTTGATTCCATGATAAGAACATGGATTCCAGCTCAACTAAATTAAGCAGTAAGCACATGTTCTAGTACTTAATGCCCACTGAACAAAATTATTGATCAAGTAGAGAGAATCCTATAATGTTGGTGTTGGTCAAAAGTAAAACAGTCTGTTACAATTGTCCTGCAGTTCATGGTTTTGCTCTGCTTCTTTTTTTTCAAAATCATATGGGTTGAATGTGAGCAAGAAATACTTCTGATAACATGCCAGCACTGGGAACTGAAATCCTTTAAATATGTGGTTCATTTTCACATACAGCAATTAAAAATTACCACTTGTATAATTCTCCAATGATACATTTTCAGGCAAAATAATATAATGAAACAAGACTGTAATAATATAATCCTTTCTTACATGATAGTTTATATGGTAATCCTCTTTTTCAAGTACTGAGCAATACTATAAAAGTTACTTTCCTAATCAGGTCTGATTGATATTTGTAGTTTGAAATACAGGCAAATTCCTTAACCAGTCTTTAATTAGAATCGCTGATGAAATAGTTGTCATTTTATTTTAATCCCCAAAACTAAAGAAACTGTATTTGCATCTTCAAAGAATTAAATATCCTGTTTTATTGCTTTTGTCTTACTTGCTGACATTTTGAAACATTTTTTCACAAACAATATTCCCATTTTTGACCACCCTTAACAGATTTGTAACTTTTGCAAGAGTATCTCTGATTTGCACATCACCACTTATTTTCCAAGGAAGTAATGCATAGCGTATTGTCACCTAGTTCCAGCAATCTGCTTGAAAAGGTAAAAATGGGCTTGATGAACCAAAAAGCGCATCCAGATAAGACTGCTAATCCCAATGTTTGAAGGTGTCATAGATTTGTGTTTTATATCCTGCTGCTTGTAGTGACTGGGTCAATATGGATTTCTGGTTCATCCCAACACTCAGCTTGGGTAATACCCAGACACTGATGGACAAAAATATCTTAGGGCATGAATATTGTACAACAATAAGTGGGCAAATTCTGGACAAAAAGGACAAATACTTGCTCAAATACTTAAAAAAAAAAATCAGACATCCGATCATTATGTGTCAGGTTTCCAAGTGATGAAATTTCAAACTGGACATTATGAGCAGCTGAGGCTTGTATTTCAATAAAAGTAAAAGATCTTCTTTTCTTAAAAAAAAATGAACAATCCTTTTTTTGTTTTCATTTCTTCCTGATCATATACAAAGGATTTGTGAATAATCATGAAGAAAACTAAAAATTATTATAAGGGTTAATTAAGCGATAGGTGAAACAGGAGTGCTGTCAGAGTTTTGGAGTTCAAACTCAAAGGAGGCATAACTTTAGACATGTACAAATTCTAGGTTACTTAAATTATTCAAAAGTATGTCTTATGTTTTGAGGTACCTTGTTTTGTTTTTATTTGGCAGCATTTAAAAAAAATATGACAGGTAAAGGGCTGAAAGGCATAGTAATGCAAGATCACAAAGAAAAGCTTGCTGGGATTTATGGTTTATTAGAGTCCTTATTCCTCTGGATAGATCTGCAATGTGATCTGAGTTTGATGCATTGAATTGTATTGGGGATAGAAGCTTAATGCCTTTTGAATATCGTTTTCAATTTTGGAATAGCACAATACTAGAAATAGCATTTATCCTTTTTTGTATTCCTTTATAGTTGTTCTGAATTCTGCCCTGGACACTTGGATTGAAATCTTGGATTTTGATAAACTTTTGCTTTTTCTTCTTCTTGCCCCTTTTGACTGAAACTTGATTATTTGCCATGACTGATTAAATGGATTACATTTTCTACCCAATTCAATAGTTGCATATAGATAGTAGCTCACCCAATTGCATCTTTTCAGCTTTGCAGAATCCAATGACTGAGGGAGGACAGGAAATGCTTCCTAATCTCCTACACTTACCTTCTATGACTACTTTGGGACAAGTCATATCCTGACAAAAAATGTAAAATAGTTGCTATTAAAAATGTTTTCTCTTGAATAATATATTATACTATACCAGGGGTGTCAAACTGGCAGCCTGTGGGCCAGATACGCAGGCCACACCCACCCCAGCTCTGCAAATGGAAAAAACATTACAAAAAGTCACATGACAGCAATGTGACACCATACGTTTGACACCCGTGTACTCTACCATCAATATTGTCCTCAATAGCAGTCAGTACCAACAGAGCAAGGTTGGGAATGTACGTAAGTCAATAACATTCCTTTATTAGTCCTTTATTTCTTTTCTTCCTTTATTATGGAAGAAAAAATGGACCTCATCATAGCTGGCCATTTTCTGTGGCTGCCCTATATTTGAGTTACCTTTGTCCCATCATATCACTTCTCTTCTAATAATGACATTAAATAAATACTGCAAATAGGTACAGTATTTTGTAGAATAATTTCATTTTGTATTTACACAATATATGTTGGATTAATCAGAAAAAGACCTTGCTTGACAACAAAGAATGGAAACATTTTCAAATCTGTTTCTATAGCTGCTATGAAATTTCAGCAGGGGAACATAAGCTAACTACAAATCTTTATAATCAGGTGAAAGTATATAACTAGATAGATATGGCAATAGAGAGACAGACAATGAGTTTTAGTGATTTGTTTTACTACTTTACCAAATTTCAAATGTATGATGATTTATTACAGGATGGCTGAAGCTAAGGCTGGATACTCTGATGTTTAATCACCATTCACTTGTTGTCATCCTCCACACAAGTGAAGTCACCTGTCACAGAAGGCCAAAGCCATCACTTATGCCATGTATAATACATCTCAGCATGTGTCTACACAGGAGGTATTACATGATAAATTCATTAGCTGCTATCCTGCCCCCAAATTGTTTTTGTATCTCCTGACCTATAGAACTTGCTACTAACTGTGAAGGGCACATAGTCTTCTGCTTACGTTTCAAGTGACAATTTTGCCTTTGGAAAAATGCTTCGGAGTCTTTTTTAGAAGCAAGCCTTTTGTCTAATGAAAACGAAATCTGGAAGGTTAAGACCTTCTACGCAATACAAAATAGGAATATTTAAAAAACTCAACGTTTCTTTCTAATATTTATAGTTACACCAAAGATAGTATGCTATAAAAGAACAGAATTGATTACAGTTTGTACACATGTGTATTGCAATTAAACATTATCAAATTTTTAATCAAATAGCTCCATGGTAATTCTGACTTAAAAGATCTATCTTGCAGGATTTTCTTCAAAATTGAGGTAAAATTAATTAATTAAAATGATTTTTTTTCTTTTAATATTCATGCAGATATAACAGCCAGGATAACCAATAACTCAATCCCCATAGTCTTCTCTGAAGTAATGAGAAAAACTCAGGACCAAATTTAAATGTGGTAGGAGGAGTAAAGGGGAAAACCCTCTAAAAAGATGATTGCATAAGAGATCTGTTCACACATTTGATGAAACCCGAACAAAACTGTTACAAATAGGCACATAGGAGGATAAAGAGTATGACAAAATCCTTACTTTTATTTTACTTCGCTCTCAAACAAGTGACTGAGGGCAGCTTACAGTTCTAAAACAATACAACATTTAAAACCTATAAAACATTTTTAGGAATGTTTATTACTCCTTAAATGTACATTTTAATACTTTCTTAGGAATACTGTATATCTGAAGATGCCACTTGAATTATTCAGACCAAGTCAAAATTAAGAAAAAGAATTTTAAGTTTATTTGGAAAGATGGAAGCCTATTGATGGTTGGAAAAGTTTTTTCCTCCAAGCACCTACATCCTCTAAAATGCTTCTAGGAATTTGAAATCTACTGTACTATTAAATCTTTTTTTTCTTTCCTGTGAACCTTTGAAAGTCCGTCTGTTCTTTTCTTGTTTCTTATCAATGAGAATACCCACAGCAACTACTTGTCTTGTATTTTGGATAACATACTTGGGTTTACAACAGGGAACAGCAGTATTCCTTCATTGCAATTATAATAAAAGCTTTCTTCTTTGAATTTTAAAACAGCGGAAAAACTGGAACAGCAAATTAATAATGACCAGATTCTCAAAGAGCAGCTATGTGCCTGTTACTCCCTCCTCAAAAATAAAATAAGCTAAATTTTCCACAAATTGAAGAAAAATTAGGAAAATATAAAATATAGGAGAGAAGCATGAGAAAACTTCTAAGAGTAAAAAATTGAACTTATTGAATGCAAGTTTCAATAATCTTTGATAATACCCTCAAACATAACAAAAAAAAGTAATTATGGAGAGTGGGACAAAGATCTAACTAGTCCAGTTTTTGTTTTTGCGGTGGCTAACCTAATGCCAATAGAAAATCAGTATACCAATTTTGGGGCATGTAAAAAAACCTCAGCTAATAAATCCAAAATGCTGTGAGCAATTGAGGAAAGTAGTAAATTTATTTATTTATTGATTTGTTTTGTTTTGTATAGCTGCCCATCTCACTTACATGACTCTGGGCAACTCACATTTTAGTGTAATCAGGCCATTGCAATGGCAATATAAAGCCTATCTTCATTAGTGATATACGGCTAGTGTAATGGCTGGATGCCGCTATAAATTGTTAATGTGGGCATGCCTATTAAATATTATTACTGTAGATTGTTGTAATATGTATCATTATTGTTATTACAATATTCTGCCAATAGCAATTACTTGTATAATATCCAAATAAATCTTGAATTTTTTTTGGGTATTCTAGATTTTTTTCAGAAAGTAAAAGAAAACAAAAAAACAAAAAACCAAAATGGGGAGGGGAGGGAAGGGGAGAGGAGGAAAGGAAAAGGAAAGGAAAGGAAAGGAAAAGGAAAGGAAAGGAAAGGAAAGGAAAGGAGAGGAAAGGAAAGGAAAGGAAAGGAAAGGAAAGATTATGTTGTTGTGATTGAAATATACTGAACCAGTATGGAAGCCATAAAGGTATTGTTAATTATCCCATTATCTTTCTTGAAAAGTCATTCGCTGCAGATTTTGATCTTTAAAATTACCACTCTCATTATCACTTATGGGATCCTGTATATTCCTGATGAAAGCCAGCTTGGTGTATAATGATTAAAGGTACCAGGAGAACCATGAATTTCAGTCCCACTTTGCACACAGGTGTCCTCACTTAGCTCTAGGAAGAAGGCAAAGACAAACTACTTCCAAAAGTGTTGCCTTTGCCAGGATATGCCCAGGAAAGGCCATCACCAGGAATCAAGATTGATGCAAAAGTACAAAATACACATATTCGAAAAGGGTAGTTCACAAGGCTTTCTTTCTAAGTGTTAAAGCAGCAGTAGCAGCAGCAACCTCTGGAAAGTTCAGTGGAAGCCTTTAATGCAGCTGTGCCAAGCCTTCTGTAGGACACTGCTCTTTTAACTGTCCTTAGTTGTGCCAAGACCCTTTGCTAAATGACCCTATGAATGCTTTGCGCAGCCCTGCTAAACACCATTATCCCAGCCTCTTCTTTTTGACTTCTTTCTAGAAGCAAAATGGTTAAAGTTTTACAAAGTGCTAAGAAGCTTCAGATATTCTGTTTTTCCCTTTTAAACCTGAATAATTGATAAGTTATTAATCAATACGTTCCTTTACTTATGGCCCTGCTTTTCCCCCCAACTAACCTGCATCACGGTATCAGTTTACACAAAGAGCAACTTCCTGTTTAACTACTACACTAAAATATCACTTACAAGCCCTTTTCAGGTCATGTGGTCTGTCCTGCACTAAATGCGAAACCTGTCTCCCTGACTCTGCACCCTGCTTTACAAAAACACACTGTTTGCAGATCAAAGGAAGACAATTTATGCTTTCATCCCAGCCGACGGATGATTAAATTAAAACAGATCAGCAGTACAGTGCATGGGCAGGTGGCTTTAGCCGACACTGCCGGCCTCAGAGCGATTAAATTGCAGTGAAGATGGAGGGCCTTCCGCTCTTATTCCTGCACTTCCAGATCAAACGGTGACAAATGAGATGTTACTGCTCTTGTAAAGCAAGGCTACAATCTGTCAAAATCCAACATAATTTGTGACCCTCTGTGACATCCTCCTCCTCTTTTTTTACCCTGACATTTGAATACAGTGATTTGCTAGAGTTAAGTCCATTTAAGTGAAAATAGTCAATTCTATCTCAAGGAATACAGCCCATCGGCTATAACGTGGGAATGAATATATGTAACTAGGTAGGTTGATCTATAAATATATATTCATGTTTATCTGTGAGTGTGTTTGTGTGTATCTTTCACTAGTTCGTCTCGAGCCCTATAATGCCATAATCACTAAAACTCAGTTACACTCCTCCCTGCCCCAAAAAGTGTTATAATTTGATGGGGTGACAGCTAGATCAAACAAAGCAAAGGTACTGGTTTTAAACTGATTTATTTTTACTGTTTAAATATATAAAAATAATCTAATACAAATCTTTTTCATTGTTGTAAGCCATTCCCACACTGGACACTGCTGATCAGATTGTTCTAAGAATTGACTGGATCAGTTAAAATGCCTCCATGATTTGCTTAAATGTTTGGCAAACTCTACTTAATGTAGTTTTCCTTTTCTTTTGAGCTTAATGGGTGAGCTTCCTGACATACCATCCATGAACAATGAACAGATTGCAATGTATTAGTTGAAAACATGCTCACACTAGCAAAAGGCCAGAACAAAGCGGGGTGGAGTGGAGAGGGGGGGAGGATTGGAGAAGAATAAAGCAACACATTAGTTCTAATCAAATACCTCTGTACTATAAATAGGGATAATGCTATTCTAAGACCTTACAGATATAAACTCTGTATTTGACAGCAACAAACAATGAACATATGCCCATGTGCAATATAGCCATGTATGTCTGTGATTACAGGTTCTGTCAATTGTGTATTACTTGGAATAAGAAATAATATACTATTAGTAGATATCAGAACATATCTAATAGGGGATCACCAAGGTTAACAACCCTTCCTTTAAGCCTTCCAAGAATTTATAGCATTATTTTAACCTTTTAAGGTGTCTACCTCAAAGCAGTCAAAGATCTCATCCAGAAAGGTTTTCAGACTTCTAGTGACCATTGATCTTTGAATGGACAGCTATATCCCTCAGGGCATTGAAATGGAAGCATTATTATTTGCACAGAATAAAGCAGCATATAAAATTTCTCAACTGTAAAACTTTGGAGGAGGGATGGATAGGATTTATTATGGAGACGTTTCAAAAGTAAATACAGAGTTAAGTCATTTGAGATTTATAACTTATTAGGAGGTGCGTTGTTCCAAACCTGTAAAATATATTTTGTGCACCTTTTTTTTCCTTTTTGTTCTCTGCTGCTATCCGGTTTCATTGTTTTATATCCTCTTTTATTTTCTATTTAAAAAAAAACCCGCCCACATGCTGCATCTAAATATCTTTAGAAGGGGGGCAGAGGTAACATACATTTAGGATCTTTTATATAGATAAGATAAAGGGTGAATGGATGGGAATGTTTAGGAAGTGTCCAAATTCTGCACATCACAGCATCCTTATCACGATAGACCTCATGCTTGAGGGCCTGTCAACACCCTATTGTTCTCCAGTTATAAAATCAGAAAGCTCAGCCCAGAAGCTACTTTACATTCTTCTAATCTTGCATAATAAAGGCATAGCCTCTGCAGATGTCTGACCTGTCAGGAGGGGCTCCTCTATACAGTTCACGTAGGCAGCAAAAAAACCATTTCAGCTTAAAAAAGGTGCCGCAAGGCTTGGGAATCATCAGAGCTCATGAAGGTCAGTCATGTTTTAGAAGCATTGAACCTTGGTATGGGTTATAGTTGCATTCTGTTTTTCAGAATGTATGTTAGCCACAGTGCTATTTCCCAAGTTGATCTCAGATGAGACACTTCCAGCAGAAACATACTAAGAACATCATGCCACTCTTATTCTACAGCACACTAGAAAAGCTCCACCAATGCTATTTCCCATTCATATAAAAATAGCTAACAATTCCCTTTAAGGAATTAGCCTGCCCCTTTGTCTTGTTAGAATTATATTTTACTGAGCCTGAACTGTATAGTTCTAAGTAAATATCCCATACACAAAGAACCTCCATATATGTTAACCAATTTATTATTTATCAGAATTCATTAGCATTAGATAATAAATTTGTTAACATTTATGGAGATTAACATTAGGATGAATTTTGGGGGGCAGGGAAGAGAGAAGAGCATTCAAAAGCATTTTATTTTAAAAATAAAGTAAAATTACTCTTCACTCTCTTTGACTCCTTTTATCTTGCAGAGATCGAGGCGGTAAAGTGGTCCAACAGCAGGCAAACCACAAAAGCACTAAAGGAATGATAAATATTAACAGAAGTATTTTGCTGCCAGTGATTACCTATGAAAATAGACTGGGAACCTTTTCTTGGTTTTGCAGTCCTATTGTGATGACAAGCAACCATTACTCAGGGTTGCCAACTGGCCCATGTTGGGAACAGATTACTAGCTTTTATGAGGTCTGTCTGGCTCCTGGTTTTGTAAAGGCCTTTCTGCTTTGATAGGATGGCACAAAGCACAGACCTGATCTCATTCCTTCACTTTCCCATTCATCTCTGCTCCTCCCTTCTTCTGATGCAGATTCTATACTATTCACAGGGGAGATGAAGCAGGCTGTCACCTTTGGCTGTGAGCATGATGGGAGGAGAGAGCAAGGTGGTGAAAATATTATGAACTTAAACATCTCTCCCCTTTCTCCCAAAATGAAAATAAATTGTCCACCAAAGACATGCCAGGCTAAAGATAAACCATTTCTATCCCTTAAAAATCCTTTTGCACATCAGGGGAGAGATTTTTTTTTAAAAAAATGAAAATAAAAACAGAAGGGAGGAAAAGCTATCAATCACACAGCTTAAATAAATCTGCTACATTTTTTCTTCTTTAGACAAATCTTCTGGATTATTATTACTTTCCTATTCATTATGATAGTCCAAGCGTGCATTTTGGATAAAAATTGTATTGATTGTTTTTAGGGGAGAAATAGATATATAGTTAAAGCTGAAATTTAAACACACATCCCTGAGCGTTTTGATTCTATGGGTTAATTAATAAGAGCTTCAAAAACCTGGGTACTCTCTTCCTCTGCTTTCTAAGACAACACATATGAAACTAAATGTGTAAAAATGCTAATGGGATAGGCAATACAGCATTACTGTTGTTGTTCTTGCTTATAAATAGGCATCATCATTTATAATACATAGATAAAATGTATTAAATGTATTTGCCTCATGATTTGTAACACTAAACTCAGACTGTCCTATTCTGTTTGTATGCAATACCTAATGTCTCCAGAAATAGCAGCCAGCTTGCTCATGAGTGTTGTTGCTATCATACAGACACAAGACAGTTAATATCACATGCCAAATTATTTGCTCTTACTTATATTTAAGTAGGAAAGCTGGGCAGGCAGGGAATGGGGAGGAAATAGTTTGCATGAACTAAAACTACATCATACAGCAAAGCTGAACCAAATCCAGGTTGGATTTAATGTACAGTGTACAGTGATGAATGCATGTCTATTAGTAAAACATTCTGATTAAAGGAATCTTTAGGTATTGGACTCATCCACATCCAAAATTGGTTGTTAGTAAAAAATTCTTAATGTAAGATTCTTAATGTTGTCACTGGATATATTTAACTTTGTATAGAGGCAAAATTAGAATGTAATGTGCTTGTTATATCAACAGTTTTAGGAGCACTTGATTGATGCAAGCCATGTGTTTTTTAATACACAATGAAGAGTGTTATTAGGAAGAAATAGTCTTTGAGAAGAAAGCAACCTTACCCAAGGCAGGAATATTTCAGAAAGAGAAAGGAATATCAATACAATTGTTTCCCTTTGGGAAAAAAAGAAGCCAAAACATTACAAGCTAAACAGCAACATTAAAAGAAAAGAGAAAGAAAAAGAAAAGAAAAGAAAAGAGAGAACTTTACTTTAAAACACTGTCTCCAATGCTTCTAAATGTCTCGGTGTGGCTTGCTCAGTTCCTTCTTTCTCATTGTATCAACTTGCATCAAAGTGGCCATTGGGTACGAAATGTGTTTTTAGATGAAGAAGTGATTTGGTTTGAAATAGGGCTTACAAATTGGACACCTCTTCAGCGGTTTGAATTCCTAGTGCCGCATAATGGGATGAGTTCCCATTACTTGTCCCAGCTTCTGCCAACTTAGCAGTTCGAAAGCATGTAAAAAATGCAAGCAGAAAAATAGGGACCAACTTTGGTGGGAAGGTAACAGTGTTCCGTGTGCCTTTGGCATTTAGTCATGCTGGACACATGACCATGGAGATGTCTTTGGACAGTGCTGGCTCTTTGGCTTTGAAACGGAGATGAGCACTGCCCCCTAGAGTTGGGAACAACTAACACAGATGTGCAAGGGGAACTTTTACCTTTACTTTAATAATTCCACCACACCTTGCAAGTCATTTATCCAGAATCCTGGTGAAGCCAAAAACGATGGAGGTCTTTTGACAGAATAGGAATAGAAAAGTGGACTGTCCAGAAATAAAATGGAAAAGAGCACAGAGGGCTCAGTGTCTTGCTCCCCAAATATGTCTGGCTTCCAATGCTGTTGGAATATGTTTTTTTCAAAGGTCTTTTCATCAACGACTATTTCACAACCCTTTTAAAAAGTCTTTTCCCAATATTTCCATTAAATTAAAGTCAATGAGACCACTGTTAAAATTTCCATAAACTGTAACTGGCACAAAATATGGCCCCTAGGCAGCTAATCAGTGCAAGGTTTGGAGATCATATGAAAATCTGCCCTGGTTGTTTGCTGTCCAGTTGCTATCATTTAAAATGAGTTGGTGTTGACTTTTAAAACAGGATCCAAATTCTTCTAGATTCCCAATATTATTAGATTGATGAAGAGAGTAACAATCAACATTATTAAAAATGATTTGAATCCTCATACACAAATCATTCATTTAGCAAATCATTCATTTTGGCCAAGAAGTAGCAGCTATTGACATTTGACCACAAGTCAAAGGATAGTAATTTTTTATGACATAATCTAGCACTAGTGACTCCTGTAATTAAGTCACCTGCAATAAGCTTGCCTGTATTAGTATGAATGGAGTATAATCTGAATTGAAATAAACTCCTAAGGTTAATTTATTGTAATTATATACAAGACAAAAGACAAAAATACTTGGAAAATCAATACAATTGTTCACTTACAATTTATAGCAAGAAGGCCATGGTAGTTCACTAATGCCAAAGAAATTGCTACCAACAAAACATACGCAGAAGGAATATTGTGGTCTTTTAGTATTAGAGGACCCATGTATTTATTAGAGTGCAAACAAAATGAACTACTTTGTTTTCAATTCTGGCTTAGTCTTTTAGCTACCAAAATTCAAACTAGAAACTCACTGATTCATATCTTAATCACTTAGCTCTATATATTTGGTCTGAAAATTTAAGAAAAAAATCCTGTTATACTAATATTCCCTTCAGGAGCACAATCACTATAATCTGACATTCTTCTCCCTACCATTTGTTCTTTCTCTGGCACTGTAGATTGCAAGCCTCATTGGTTCATTCATTCAGCCACTGGCTACGCTAGAAAGGCAGGTTGAAAATGGCACAAGCTCTTGCTTTATATCAAGCATTGGCTAAGCACAGGACAGATGGAATTCAAATCTTATTACTTTTCCTCCTTCTAAAAGAGAATAGTACAAACTCAATGAAGAATATCTGCATGGTGGAAGGAACAGTTTATGACATGTTTTCTACTATACCTTCATGCAGTCCTTAGCTGAATTGTAAACTAGAGCATTATTTCATAGAAATCATTGTTTAGGTTCTGAGTATTGTATAAATATTCAAGGGTAGAAAGTCCCTTGTAGGGTTTGCAGCTATGTAGAACTGCAAATTTGAAAATAATCATCCAAAATAGATATTGTGGGAATAGTGCTCTCAACTTATCTGAAAGCATCTTGTTGGAAAAGATTATCCTATAAATACTATTTTGAAATCCAAATTCATTTCCACCCATGCTGGAGATTAAAACCACAAAGTCACACATAGACAAACAAACAAGGAATTCAAAACAACAAACTTTCTGTTTCAGGTCTACTTATGGTGGGGGTTTTTCCATTTTTTTCTTGGGAGGAATCACATTTTAAAACGAGATAACAATAGCACTTAGACTTATATACCACGTCACAGTGCATTACAGCCCTCTCTAAGCAGTTTACAGAGTCAGCATATTGTCCCCAACAATTTGGGTCCTCATTTTACTGACCCTGGGAGGATGGAAGGCTCAGTTAACCTTGAGCCTGGTGATATTCGAACTGCCAAATTGCAGTCAGCTGGCAGTCAGCAGAAGTAGCCTGCAGTACTGCATTCTAACCACTGTACCACCACTACTCTTCTTCTTGTTGGATAATCTTCATCTTCTTGTTGGATAATCATAGGATAAGATTCATACAATGAATTGGTTCATATCATCTGAACCAAAAGTAGATTCCAAAGATAGAAAATGCCATTGCATATCTATAATTTTGACAGATATTCTTAGAAGCAGAATAGTCATTTATTCTAAGAGTTATAGCCAATCTTCAAAAATAAGGTGCCTTAATAGTTAGTTGATGATGTCCCTTTCCCATATAGTTTTTTAAAAGTAGGGTTGCATCCAAAAATGAAATATTAAGAAAGAGTCTTACAAAAAAAGGAAGCTACTAAATAATGATGAAATCAGCAGAGAATGTATTGCTTTGTTGAACTTACCCAATATTATGTAGTGCTTGTCAAGAAACTCCATCTCTTTTATAAATTTCATGAAGGCATGCACACTTACAAAAGGGGCATAGCTTGCACTGTTGCACTATTCATTTCATCATTTTGACAAAATTGTTGGATGCTACCTATACTTTTGAATGCAGAAAACATTCATAATAAAAGCCATAGTTTTTTAAAAAAAGAAATAGTTTATTAAAATCCTTAATTCTACTAGATTTTTTAAAAATTAGGAATATGGTTCTTATCACACACACACAATGATCTATGCAGCCACTGTTAACTAAATATAAAAATCTATTGACATATATGTTAAAAGACTTCTAAATTTGATGGCACAGTATTTTTAGGAGTCACGTCTTCAATTAAGCCCAGAATACTTTTGAGTAAGAAAATAATAGCAATGACTAAAAGTTGCAGAAACAATGGTTCCTTTGGTTATTTAAAATAAATTTAGCATTCAATGGCTCTTATTCTCAAGGCTATCTACAAGTTGCACCATGAGACGTGAGATTTGCTTAGTTCAAGCATGGAAGTAAGGCAATTTGCCTCCTCAAAGCAATCCAAATCTCTTCAAGACCATATCTGGCAAATTTAGCAGCCATGAGGTAATTTTGTGGATGTATTGTTCATGCACAGAACTTCTTTTCTTTATCGAAACAACTAGAACACAAGTCATAGCAACACAAACTTTGAACCTTTACCAGGCAAAGCACCTCTCAGAAGCTTTGTGTTGCTCTAGTCCAGGAGTGTCAAACTTGCAGCATCACGTTGTTGTCACATGATATATTAAGACTCCCCCCCCCTTTGCTAAATTGGGGGTGGGCATGGCCAGTGCATGACACATCCAGCCCGCGGCAGAGGTGGTATTCAGCTAGTTCTGACAGGTTATGTAGAACCGGTAGTGGAAATTTTGAGTAGTTCAGAGAACTGGTAAATACCACCTCTGATTGGCCCTGAGCCATACCGCGCCCACCAAGCCACGCCCACAGAACCGGTAGTAAAAAAAATTGAATACCACCACTGGCCCGCGGGCTGCAAGTTTGACACCCCTGCTCTAGTCTATGTAGGCTTGCATGCTATTTTTAACTTGTCTGTTGTTTATCAAAAGTAATCTACTTAATATGAAAAGAACTGATTGCAATAAAAATGAATATACAACATTCTAAGTTTTGTTCCAGGTTTACACTTTGCTTTGTCAGATTAAATCTTTTTCCTCCTCTGAATTATAAAACCTCATATGCATAGAAACATTTATATCCTTTTGATTATGCCTCAGGGATAATTTTCTTTTTAAATAAAACATACAAATTAATTCGACTATGTATTTCACATATAGAATACTTTCCCTCTCCATCCAATAATTTTTTTTGGAGGGGGTGGAAAACTGACTAAATGCAAAATGTGACAGACCCCTAACTACAGTGTATGAAGGTATAATATATATATATTTTAAAAAACGAATTAATGTAGTCAATTTGTACAACTGTCCTTATAACAAAAAAGCTCTGTTTCGACAGCAGTCCTTTCAACGACTGATTGGCAAGGCCGTCCGTTACTAGTCTGTGGTGTTGTCACTCGCCTCCAACATGATAATGAGCCTGTCACTATATTCAAATAGCCCCATGACAGGATGTTTTGTGAGCATGACGTCCACTGCAAAGGGTCTGTCAAAAGCACCTTTCAGAAGATGAAAAGAGAATGCTTTTTTTTTCATCCTGATGATAAATCTAATTTCTTCTTAGATAGAAGGCTGAGATACTCCACACACACACATCTGATTATGTCACAGTTGTGTTGTATTGTCATATTGTGAAATGACTCTCCTTTTTAAAGTAAAAAAAAGTACAAATAATGTTTTTTTTTAATTAAACCAAGAACAATAAAAGGGAAGGAGAATTCTGAAGAGTAATTCACCAAAAATGCTCCCTAAAGCAGAGACAGATTAAAACATTAAGGCAGATGGTTTGTTATCAAAGTTAAACAAAGCTCAGAGAACAGCATTGCCTTTACATTCCGCTGCTTAAAGGTTTCAATATTTTGCTATTAAAATTCCTTCTTTTCCACCATGTAGTTCTTCTTATATATCAGGATATTATACAGATTTTATCCCCTGAGAAGGAGAGGAAAGAATTATAGATATACAGGCCTTTTTCAGCAAAGTCAAAATCCATATCTGGTGTACAGGCTATGGTACAATACAATCCACGGTCTAGCTGTCACCAATATCACTGATGATCTGTGAATGGTTTTTAGATCATTCTGGGACACTCAGTGCATTGGTGCAATGACCAGGACTGGACAGGACTATCATTACAAATGGGAAATAAATCAAGGGAACCAATTTTAGAAGATTCTTTTCCTCATCTCTCAGTATAACTTTTATTACAGCTTGCTGATTCAGATAGTTTCCTATGCCCCTCATCTTTTTAATAATAGTGGGCTTAGTCCATCTTTTTTTTTTTTGTTAAAGAAAGGTTTGTGAATAAGTGTCTGTATGTGTATGTGAGTGAATGAGTGAGTGACAGAGAGAGAGAGAGAGAGAGAGAGAGAGAGAGACAGAGACAGAGACAGAGACAGAGACAGAGACAGAGACAGAGACAGAAAGACAGACAGGCAAAGAGAAGAGAAATATATAGGAGCCTTTATCCCTGTATGCAACTTTAAACTGTGTTGCATTAATTTATTAGAAGTAAAGACCAATATTAAAAAAAATCCGAAGCCATAGTTTTGTTAGCCTTTTACATCAGAAACCTACAACTACGTTAATTATATATTATTCTACAAACTTCTTTGAACCTCATTCACTTGACCTTACCAATGAAATGTGGATTAATTAATAATAGATTATTATTGGCTGGCTACAAAGAGGGGTGGCAAATTAGTATTTGCAGTATTTAAAATTGTGTAAATGACTGCCTTAAATTGCTCACTAACAGCTATACTCAATACATTCCTAAATAAGAAAATCATATTTATATTTGTCATACAGCAAATATTACTTTCAAAACAGTCAGTTTTAAAGCCAAATGGGAAATATTTTAAAACCTGAATGCAATCAACCTAGATGTATCCAGAGAGGTAAACATTATCTTCCAGAATTTTCAGCAATTACTGACTGGAGAATTTTGGGAGCAGAAGTCCACATACTTGCAGTTAGCCAATTTGAGGAAGGGTTGTCCTACTAAATCTCCCCATTTCAGAGTGAAATATTTCCCTTAAAGATGTCAGGTACTGAATGTCAGATGTTCTACATGCAATGCAACACAAACTGATGCTCTAGATGGCCTTTTATGCTAGGACATTATTTGATTTATATTCCATGTTTCATTTCGGAGCTCAGGGAGGCATACATAATGCATCCTGCATTTATTTTTTTTCCTACAACACCACTATGTGGTACGTTGAGAGAGAAAGACTCAAAGTCACCCAGGAAGGTTTCGCAACAGAGAATGAACTAGAACCTGATCTCCCTGCTCCTAGTCCGATACTTTTAACGTTATACCCCATTCACCCAAGTTCTCTGAAACTCATTGCAAAGTAGAACTTCTGCCTAAATAATGTTATTTCCCATTTCTGAAGCCATTCAAGTTAAGCAATCTCTTTTTTATTTGTGTGTATGTTCTCAAAAGACTCACTCCTGTCTGACTCCTGACAACCCCCAAAACCTTAACCTTAACCTGTCTACCGTGGACCTCACTCCATTCCTAAGAGGTCTGTGAGGGGGTGTGCAAAAGCGCACCAGCATGCCCACTGTCCATGTCCTACTGTTCCCATTTATTCATACTCATTTATTATGTATATACTTATACTTGTTTATACTTATATGTTTATATGTTATGTTCATACTTATACTTGTTTTCTCAGACATGCTCAACAAAATCAATCAATCAATCAATCTGGACAAGTCCTTACAGATTTCTTGGCAAGATTTTTCAGAAGTGACTTGCCATTGCCTCCTTCCTGGAGATAAGCGGGGGCAACTAGCCCAAAGACCCCCAGCTGGCTTTGTACCTAAGGTAGAACTAGGAATCAGGATCTCCCAATTTCTAGCCTAGTTCCTTAACCACTACACCAAATAGTCATCATTTTTCTACGTATTTGTTATTTTTCTCTCCAAACATTTATCTCACATTGAGATACAGTAGTAATAGGGTGGCTTTGAAACCCCAATTTGATCATCTAAAAGAAGCATTTAAGCAGCAAGGGAATTTCCTATTTTATGACATAAAGCAGAGATTATTTTGTTTTAGCAATGTGTAGGCTGCCCAAATCCCAATGGCTGAGCAGCTTACAATAAAAAAGCTAAAAAAGAAAAATCATAAACAGCCTGAGGACAGACATATAAAACAAAAACCATAGAGTATGGGCTCCACTCTCAATCTACCCCAAGGCCTGGGAGAGCTGCCAAGTTTTCAATAGCTTCCCAAATGTCATAAGGGTGGGAGCCTTCTGGATTTTTGGCTTGCAAGCTAAAACCCCAAATTTAATAAAACCACAATCATAAATATATCTTCTAATGGTAGTATGTTTATTGAATGGCTGAGTGATCCTTCTATGACAGAATATCAGTACTGTAAAGACAAAAATGGCTTTCTGATCCAAGGCAAATCCTAGACTATTCTATTTAGATACAGCAGTAGCAATTTCAGATTCTCATCTTTCACTAAAACCATATACTAACTTGTAGAAGCAAAGCTGTCTATCTTCTAGCCAAATCTAGTGCTAAAAAAAATAGAAAGCCATTTTACTGGGATATTTAATTTGAATTCCTGCATCGAGCAGAGGGTTGGATTCAATGGCCTCAGTGGCCTCTTCCATCTATATGATAAGAGACAATCTATTCTTCTCAACAACTTTTAGTGGCTAAAAAGAACAAATCAATTATGAGAAGCATAACAGATTAAGAAAAAAGAATAGGTAGTTCCTCCTGAATGACCACAATTGGGACTGAATTTTCAGTTTTTGAGTTAAATGATTAAGCAAGATGTTATGCAACTGATCACATAACTGCTTTGCTCAACCGCAAGCCCAGTTGTAGTCATTAAGGGATCATGTGGATTGTTAAGTTGATGGAGTCCTGGTAAGAAGTGTGGGGACCCTCTGGAGTCTTAGGAAAGACTCTGAGAGGCTCCATTCAGAAGCTGAAAATCCTTCCTGCTGAAATCCAAGTAGGATTTTCACCCCTTGAGGGAGAGACACTCATGCATGGCCTGCATGGGGTTTATCACCTGCTTGAGACACCCCCATTCCTTACCTTACCACACTTACTCTCTATGCTTTGGTTGGCTTTTGGCTCCCTCGCATCTCTAGTGCTGGCTGAAAGTGCTGCCTGCCAAAGAAGTTAATCTCCCCTCTGCATGTAGAAGCTAATGCCTTCTGTAAGATGCAGGACAGGGTTCAGGACTTCAGGATCTGAGCTCCATTTCTCCATCCTGCCAAAGGAATTCAGCTCCCCTCAGCAGGAAGCTCTTTCAGCCAGACCTCAGAGACAAGAGGAAGTCCTCTCAGTGGATGGCAACAGCTTGCAACCTTCCCTGTTGGCTTCCCCATTGATTTTCCAGAGAAGCCAGCAGAGAAGATTGCAAATGGTGATCACATGATTGTCAGAAGCAAGTTGTGTGAACAGGTTTTCAAGCACCCCAAATTGTGATCATGTGACCATGGACTGAGCTTGACATTTGATGACAACAAGAAATCATGGGCCATAAAGCTCTCCTTCCAAGGCCATTGTAACTTTGAATGTCTGTCAAATGACCAGACATGTCAAGGACTACCTGTATTGTCCATGCATTTACACAAAATAGTGAAATCCATACTTGAAGCACAGCACAATTACAGAAAATTAGCTGGATGCATCCTATAGAAATGAATTAAATATCAAGTGTTCTATTTTATTTTATAACATTTAAAAGGATATAGAGCAACGTTTGGAAAATGGAATGAACAAGAGGCAAATTTTGTATTAAAGCATATAGACACGCCTGTCTCTGTTTCTGTCTCTGTTTCTCTCTCACACATACACACACACACACACACACACACACACACACACACACACACACAAACTCACTCTCTCACACACAACATACACAATGTTCTGTACATTTTCATCCAGAGGATACATAGCTCTGTCCCTAGGGAACTTAGCAACTGGAGGACCCCTTTTTCCGGAAGTTCCATGTGCCTAACAGAGCATCTGCAGAGGTTTAAGCAAAGGTCATACTCCGTATTTTCTAGCAATAAGGCCTATTTGAAAAGAAAGTGCAAATTCAGTTATTTTAAACAAAGCTAAATGAAGGCAAACTTTCTATTACAAAAGCTCTAAGCATGGGCAGCATGAATAGATAATCATCATTTAACCAAAAAAAATATATCATTGATTACCTAAAGGGAAGCAACACAGCTAGCCAATGCTGAGCACTGTGGACAGCTGGCTTTATGCAAAACTTATTCTTTGCCCAAATTTTCAAGCCATTCATGCCTCTACATAAAAAGAAAAGAGAACAAAGATGAAAAAGAAAGTCCCTTTTCAGATGCACAAAGCAAGAGATATCCATTGTCTCAAAAAGTCATCCCTACCCTGAACCCTCATTACGGCAAGGGAATGGCCAGAATGGCATTACGATGAATGCAAATCATTTCCGGCTATCATTTGCTCCTACCATCTCCAAATGAAGGCAGGCATTGCATAATCCGAGCCGCAAGGTCTCTTGACAGGTGGATGATTTATGCTCATACTCAGAAGAATCTGAGAGCCTGTGGAGGAAATCAGCACGAACAAGGTGGTGGCAAGGCAGATGATCTCAGTGGGCTTGCAGAGGCTGGCAGGCTACAGCTAACTCAGGTGCAACCGGAGCACAGAGGACTGAACTCTTATTGCTCTGATTCCAGCCCTGTAAGAGTCCATTTGCATTATTATGTGCATTACATATACTTTAAGTCACTTATACATGTTATTTGTGATTTTTTTTATCCCCAGGTCTACTCTGATTAATTTGTAATAGCTGCATGAGCAAATTCTGGAAAATATTGTTCTGGAGATTGGAAACTGTGCTTCTGGTTATTCTTACATCCATCCTATATTCAACAGCATTTTGAGTATAAGATTAGGATGCATTAAAGAGGAGCTTGGAAGCTGACTTTCAGAAAGATCTAGTTGACAAAGCTACATCTGTCTAGAATAATTTTAAACAAATACATTGTCTGACATGTATTTGTTTAAAATGTGGATTTTTAAATTGATGAGCCTACCTGCAAAATAGAGCTGTTCTCTAAGGATTAGAAAAAAATGTCCCAATCCAAAACAGGTTTTCCTCTTTCAGACAGAAAATAATATGAACTCACTGAAGGATATCTGGTAGAAGGAAGAGTTTATGACATGTTTTCTACCTTACGTTCAAGCAGTCCTTAGCTGGACTATAAACTATGGCATTGTTTCACAGCAATAATGTATTGTTATGTAAATACTCAAGAATAGGCTGACTTATTCAAGTCTTTTCCAGTAACTACAACTTGGTAGAGCTACAGCTATGTGAATATCCAGCCAAAATAGGCATGGATTTAAATAAATAATAATATGGGTGTTTCTTTAAATAACTCCCCAGTCTCATGGCTTTGAGTGGAACAGAACAAAGTAAAAAAGTAAAACAAAGTAAAAAACAAAAATAAACAAAGAAAACCAGTGTAAGATTTAAAAAGAGTAATGAACAGGGTGAACAAATGTAACAAATGTAACAGATGAATGCCTATAACCAAACACATGGAGCTAAAAGTCTGCTGAATTTGGCTTTATAAGTAATAAGCACTACTTTAAATTGAACCCAGAAACCAAAGTGACTCCAAAGCAGTAACTTCATAATCAATGTTACTCTGCAATGGCAGGATTGTTCTGCCAACAATCCGGTTGCTACTTCCTGTACCAGTTGCAACTTCCAAATCAACTCCAAGGCTGCACTACAGCATTACATAAAGGAGCCATGTGACTCAGTGGTTAGAATACAGTATTGCAGGTCGACTCTGCTGACTGCCAGGAATTCGATCCTGACTGGCTCAAGGTTGACTCAGCCTTCCATCCTCCCAAGGTCAGTAAAATGAGGACCCAGATTGTTGGGAGCAATATGCTAACTTTGTAAACTGCTTAGAGAGGCACTGTGAAGCAGTATATAAATCTAAGTGCTATTGTTGCTATTGCTATACTGTAGTCATCCAACCCTGTGATAATCAGAGAATGAATTACTGGCTCCAAGATTTACTACGGTAGACCCATAATTGCAATACCAAATAAATTTTAACCAAAGGATTGCAGCTATGGCTTTCACCCTTTGTTTAATGAGTAGCCATGTGTCCAAGAACAGTCTTAAGCTAGAAACCAGCTCCTTTGCGAGGAGATACAGCTGTATCTTTATGTCGAAAACAGAGGGCAAGAGTCATCAGGATTTATTTTTTTACTTATTCATCACATTTTTAGGCTGCCCAACTCCAGAATGACTTGGGGCACCTTCACAATTATAACTGACAAAGAACAGGGAGCACTTCTTTTTTAAAAAAAGAAACCACTCACCTCATCTTCAGTTTTAAAGGGGAATAAACACACATTAAGCCAAGACCTGGCTCTTAAACTCAGTTAAAGACTGATTCGGTAAGAATTCCTGAGTGTTCAAGAGATCAGGTGCAGCAAAGATATAAACATAATAAAGTTATATTGAAATACAGTAGAAACTCTGGTCATGAACGCTTTTGACCACAATCAAATCGGGTTCCGAACAAAAAATTCACGATTTCCCCTTCCGTGCCATTTTTTGGGTAAGTGCCTAATTTCAAAAATTAGGTTCAAGTCATGACTAAATTGGGTTGTGACTAAAGTTATGGAACTGAATTATGGTCATGACCAGAGGTTCTACTGTACTTGGAATATGTATTACTGTCAACAAGAATAACACTTATGTTGAGTTTTTTGCATTGATTGCCTGTATGTCTCTGGACCCTTTCTTCTAAAACTCACACCCATGAGTGCACTACTACAGATTCTTCAACCAAGGTACTAATTTTTTTGGAAAAAATGACAGCATACTCTCTAATTATCTTTTAAAAAATAGAATATCTGCCTAGGTATATCACTATTTCTATTTCCCATAACATTGTTAAATTAACCGACTGAAACTTTGTAAATCAATTCTATTTTTGGCCAGATTAATTGACCTACTCCCTCATCACGCTTCTTTATTCCCCTATTCTACCAACCAAAAATAAAAAGGATTGTCAATTTGTCTTGCTGAGTTAAAGATATGCTTGGTCCATGCATGTTTTCTTCCTCTTCTCCCACTTTTGATTGTCTTTGATTGAGTATTAGTTATTCAGAAATAACCAAGAATTCTAGGAGAAGAGAATATATATAGTTCAGGGTTGAACTATGAAATCCTTGATGCTCACTGAGCTTGGTTGCTTTGTGGACATTTTATTACCCAACTGGTGAACAGGTGGACTTCAACATATGAGTGTTTAATGGTATTTTGAAGTTTCAATGACATCAAAAAAAGTGACTTAGGTCCCATTCTTGAATTTACAACCATTGCCACACCAAACCAAAGTCACGTGATCACAATTCAGGTGTTTAGCAACCAGCCTGTATCTATGATCAGCAATATTTTGTGATCACATGAGACCTTCCCAGCTAGCTTCTGACAAGCAAAGTCAATTGAGTCGGCCAGATTGACTTAAGTAGTGCATGATTCACCAAATGACCATGTACTAAATCGCTCAACCACAGTGATTCCCTTAACAACCATGGTAAAAATGGTCATAAAATTGGGTCCAGTGATGTGATGATTTGCTTAATGACCACATCACTTGGCAACCAAAATTCCATTCCCAATTATGGTTATAAGTAGAAGACTACCTCTACAAATACGAAGGAATTAATAGACTAGCTTAGAAATGATTGTTTCTTCATTGAACTGGCTGATCTCTGTTCTACAAAATAGATACTCATGATAGTGATAGAATATTAGTACCTTTCATTCTACTAATTATTTGCTTCTCATTTTTGCATATCGAGTTATCAGAAAAAAGTTCAGAAAAAAGTGATTGGAAGGAAATATCAACCCATTGTCAACTAGTATTCATTTTGTAAGTTCCATAAATTGAACTTTAATTTACAAACTAATATGATACCAATCACTTCCTTTACATTTCATGAAAAAGCCCACATCTATTCTTCAGCATAGTAGCAACTTCTGCTATGTATGTTTTGTTAAAATGGCAAATTTTATTAAATTAAAAATATAACGGGGAAAAAAATAAGCCAAAATAGAATCTTTTTCTTCTGATTTGGTCTTTAATTCTTCTTTGCTGATCTCAGATGTGATATTCAGCAGGTTCTGACCAGTTCTGGAGAAACGGTAGCAGAAATTTTGAGTAGTTCGGAGAACCGGCAACCACAGACCTCTGACTGGCCCCCACCTCCATCTATTCTCTGCCTCCCAAGTACCAGCTGATCAGCTGGATCTTTTTTTGTTGCCCTGCACAGGAGAACGGAGCTAGAAAGCAGGTTAGTGGAGTGGGGAGGGAATGTGATTTTGCAGTAACCTTCTCCTTGGAGTGGGGTGGGAATGGAGATTTTGCAGTATCCTTCTCCTGCCATGCCCACCAAGCCATGCCACACCCAAGCCATGCCACGCCCACCAAGCCACACCCACAGAACCGGTAGTAAAAAAAAATTGAATTCCACCACTGCCTCACATCATGATGTTATGCAAATGCCACTTAAGGGAGGGTGATTCAATTTGCAGCAGACAATCTATAGAATGTTTTCCAAGGAAAACAAAAATGTTTCTTTTTTTCATTGACAGAATGAAAAGCTTTATTCCCCCCTCCAGCTTTTAAATTCATTACACAACTGAAACTACTGCACACTTTGTACTCAGTAATATTTTTTTGCTTTTTAAAATTTGGTTAATTTAACAGTGCTGGTACTGCTACATTTGATTTCTAAAGTGTATTGTAATTATTTCTATGGATTTTATTTGACTACAGTATATTTCACACTAATGGACCGGAATAGATATTGTCTAAACAAACAATCAAATAGACAGGTGGCATAAGAATAATGTCAGAGTGTTATCTAACACAATTACCAGAATGTAATGGAAGTCTTTTTCTTAGTAATAAAGGAAATCATGATAAAATCATCATTATTATTTTTTGCTCTCTGCAAGGAGTGAAGCATTTATTATTTGGGTCAAATCTGAAAGTTTTCTGACTCTCAACACCTTTGCATTTTAACTGATAGGGTCAAAAGTGGAGCTACAGATGAGCATTAAAGACACGTACATCCCTTTAATCAGATAACCCATTCAAAGACTTTTAAATTCCCAAGAAGCCACTTTACAAGGCATGTGACACAGCCAAATACATTCTAGAATATAGAGAGAAGGCTGAAGGGGTGTGTGTGTGTGGGGGGGAGAGAAATGCTTATTCCAGCTGACTAAACTAGATTTCAGGGTTTAAAAAAAATAAGAAATTAAAGAAATAAATGGCAATGAAAGAAAGAAAGCTAGCAATTCAAAATGACTTCTAACTGTACAGTTCTCCCTTGAGAGTTACTATAGCAATTGAGGTTTCACAATCTGCCTTTAAATGCATTTTTTTAACTTCATTAAACAGCTTTATTTAAGGACTCTTCATAGAAGTAATTCAATTAAAAATGAGATACTGGTGAAAACATCTCATCTATTTAGATTAGGCTATAGCATCATCAAAGAGATGTCCAATGAAAAACAGCTTCTTTGGTCTAGCAGCTAAGGCACCAGACTAGAAAGCAGGAGACCATGAATCCAAGTCCTGCCTTAGCCATGAAAGCCAGCTGAGTGACTTTGGCCTGTTACTGCCTCTTAGCCCAACCCACCTCAGAGGGTTGTTGTTGTGGCAAAAATAGGAGGAGGAAGGTATGTTGGATATGTTCACTGACTTGAGTTATTTGTAAAATAATAAAGGTAGGATACAAATGAACAAACAAACATTAGCCTAAAGAATAACATCATTAAAAAGCCCACTCAAATTTGAGAGGAATAAAAGAACTTATATTTCCTGATAATAATTAAAAGTTTGCATAGAGAAGGTATTTGGTATAAAGTGACTCCTTATCAAGATGCTATATGACTGCCAGATTATCAAGGTAGACTGAGGAGACAAAGGAGAAATAAAGAAAAAACAATGAAGATGAAATAAAGTATAAAGCAAAATAAGTTCTAATTATTTTGTTTTCTGGTGAACCATCAGAGCATACAATGCTATATTCAATAAATGCCTTTCAAAAAAATTATAAACATTAATCTAAAAATAGATTATTGACCTATTATTATTGTTATTTGTGGTAATATTTCAAAGGATGATACTTTTGATGCAGTTCAAAAAAATTTTAAAAAAAACATTCCCAAGAGTAAAAGAAATAGTATATTGTTATTTGGTTAGTTGAGATTTGTAAATTTAAAAATGTACAGTTCTAATCTATGAAGCATTTCAGAATAAACTGCAATAAAAATAGGGAAAGTCTATATTAATATACAGTGGTGTCAACAGGACATATCTGATTGGGAAGCTCATGGTTTGAGTTATCTAGATGATAGACTACGTAATATGTGTTCTACCTTCCTAAGATAGATAAACATGTACTTTGCCAAAGCATGATTAGAAGAGCTTTAAACTGAATCCCGTAGGGATGGAAATGAAACTTCTGAAGTAAGGATCTAAGATAAAGACTTGTATACTGCCGAAAATCTCTTAAGTTTCTAATTGAAATATCAGAAGGAATGTTTAGCTCAGAAAGTCCACAGCCGTCATTGTCTATAAATTAATGCTCAATGAATGGGACATAGGCAAAATGAACTTGAACTCCTAGTACAGGAAGGCAAATATGATTTAACAATGTAACAGAAACCTGAGGAAATTAGCCTCATTACTGGATAATTACAACTGAAAGATACTGTATAATTTGTTCAAAACAACAAAAAGAGTTGGCAAAGTTTCACTATTTGTTAAAAATATTACTGCTATTCAGAAATCTCAATCAGTGGACTTCATAATGCTACACAGAACATGGGTAAATATAAGCAGAGGAACTAATAAAAGCAATATTGCTGTTGATGGTTATTGTTGTCTATGCAGTGTAGAAGAGGTAGATAATTACTCTGTTATATACCTTTAAATAAGGCATAAATTTGTAGTGATAGATTTTAATTACTCTATTTAAAATTTTGCCAAGCATTGTTCTTCAGACACTCCTGACTGGTCTTGATGGCATCTTTTTTCTTCTATCTTCAGAAGGTAGAAATTAAAGCTACCAATTCACTAAGAAAGTGAATATAGGAGAGAAAGTTAAGGAAAAATAAAAGTAAGTTGATCTTGGACTTCAAAGTAAACTCAGGGCCATAATCAGTAGGTTTCACAGCATGAAAAACTAATGGAAAAGGTGTTCCAAATAGATAGGACTTCCTAAGAAATAGACAGTAAAAGCACAATTGCAAACAAGTTCCAATGATGGAGAAAATGGAGGACAGCAAAGGAAGCCAATATGGCTATACACCAGTGGTGGGATTCAAATTTTACTACCGGTTCTGTGGGTGTGGCTTGGTGGGCATGGTGTGGCTTGGTGGGCGTGGCAGGGGAAGGATATTGTA
>JAOYMU010000252.1:76018557-76033308 GCA_025802295.1 Psammodynastes pulverulentus | reverse complement strand
CCAGAGCTCTAGTCACAGGACTGGCCCATTGGTCATCCTGGAGCAGCTCCTCCACCCAGGTGCGCTGCGGACCACCAAAAATTTTCGCGGACCACCAGTGGTCCCCGGACCATTGGTTGGAGACCCCTGCTCTGAAACATTTCAGCCAAGTTACCAAGGTTGAGAAATACTGACCTAAATTGATGGGAACATGGTGGCTGCTAATGCACTTCTATGCTAAGGAGACAAATGATGCAGCCTAACTAGTAGTCAAGCTAAATTCTCACAACCACAGGGCAACGTCCAAGCTCTTTTCTTCAATACAATAGTGAAGTCATTTGCCAATTAACGTCTTCTGAAATATTTTTAGATTACCCCATGTAGCCTATAGGGTGCCCTATACCTACAGTAAATACCACCCAGCTCTGCTTTTTTCAAGGTCAGCCAAGTTCAGGGAGATGCTACCACCTGCTGAGATTTTCTGACTACTTTCTCCCAGAGGCAAAGATTCCTCTCAAGAGACTACATGCTTCTCTGCCAGCATGTTCACTTAAAATTTCTCCATCTATTTTTTCCATATATTGGGGGACCATATGAATTTAATATTGAAGTACCGTATTTTTTGCACTGTAAGACGCTCCAGACCATAAGACACACCTAGGTTTTGTGGAGGAAAACAAGAAAAAATATCTGCCTTTGCCTCCTTGCAGCAAACAGCAAATAGCCTGGTCAGCTTCAGCACAGCCTTTAGCACAAGCAGCTGATTGGAGGTTGGATCAGCCTCCCGGAATACCACCAATCAGCTGTTCCAGGCTGCGGGGATTGCTGCCACCATCCATCACCACTGCTGCCTATTGCTGCCTCCGTGCGCCCCATTTTCAGCCTGCGCGCGTCCTGTTTTCAGTCACCATGCGCCCCGTTTTCAGCCACCTGTGCCCCGTTTTCAGCCCATTACAGGCAGCTGGGATCACCGCTGCCTATTGCTGAAAATGGGACATGCGGAGGCCGACAATGGAGCACGAGGAGGCCGAAAATGGGGTGTGCAGAGGTGGCGATAGGCAGCAGTGATCAGCGGTAATGGGCAGCTGTGATTCCCTCAGCTTGGAACAGCTGATCGATGGTATTCTGGGAGGCTGATTCAACCGTAAATCAGCTGCTAGTGCTAAATCAGGCTGTGCTGAAGCTGACCAGGCTGTTTACTGTTTGCTGCAAGGAGACAAATTGCTGGGAGGCAGAGGCCGAAGGGTGGGGGCCGGCGGTGGGTGGGGTTTCGACAACATTCGCTGTATAAGATGCACAGACATTTTTACCCACTTTGGGGGGAGAGGAGTCTGTCTTATACACCAAAAAATATGGTAGATGGTTTTGTAGAAATTTTATATTTTTGAAGGTTTCTGA
The DNA here is from genome assembly GCA_025802295.1 of Psammodynastes pulverulentus. NCBI lineage: Eukaryota > Metazoa > Chordata > Lepidosauria > Squamata > Psammodynastidae > Psammodynastes > Psammodynastes pulverulentus. Next base: position 76,031,931 of record JAOYMU010000252.1, on the reverse strand, counting down.
AGTAATTAATCCACCCACTTTTTTCGTATGCACCCTTTTTCTTTCTAAGCATTTCAAATGCTTTAATTGATCTTATCACAAGTTTTTCAGCCCTTATTATGTCTATATTTCTTGCTTGCAGTGCATTTGAAAGAAGAGAAATTTAGAATGTCAATCATCAATGCCAAATCAGTAATAAAATATATATTTTCAAGAAGGGCAGTCATACCTAAGTACTTTTCATTTGAATGAAAATAATGATGTAGCACTGGATAAGTGGGCCACACTGCTAGGGTTGACCTTAAACTGCAGGCAGCCCATCTTGTCCCCAAAGTCTACCAATCTTTATAATTTCAATCCCAAATTGTTCGGATATTTTGGTAAATTCAATTTGTTTCTTGTTGGATTAATGAAAAATAGCATATATCTTATCAATAAATTTTTTTAAATGATTTATTTCCTTTATTTCCTTTATCAAATCATCTAAAACAAGTTGGAGGCAATGATTTAAGCAGTGCCATATTATGATGTTTGGAAACTCTTGCTATTCTAGTGCTCACTCCAGATTTTCTCTCAAGCATGGCGCTGGCACCATCGGAACAAAATCCTATTAAAAAATTTTCCAGGTAGTTCTTAGTAAACCCAACATTATTTAAACTTTCAATAACCGAAGAGCATATTGTCTCTGCATCTTGTTTTTCTAATTCAACTAGCTCAACAAAAATTATTGGTAAGGTACCGTATTTATCGGTGTATAACGCACACTTTTTCTCCTTGAAAAGAATGTGGAAATCGCATGTATACCGATATGTATAAAAAAGCAATGTACATACCAGTATTGTAAAATGATTATAATTGAAGGGGCCCCGCCGCTGTCCGTTCATCCGCGGCCGTCATTATTGGGACTCAGTGCGTGTTATACGCCGATAAATACGGTTATTGAATCCTCAACTTTTAAGAAAAGTATAACAATTGGTTTACAAGATATCTTTGAGGTAGGTCTATTTGCAAATTCAATCTAAAGATAAGAAATGGGACATACAGAGAGAAGTGATGACATTAGATAAGATACTATTAGGAACAGAGAGAAAAGTAATCAAAACAATATATAATTATTTACTAGAATACAAAATGGAAGAGGAACAAGTTAAAGAAGTAATGATAGTATGGGCCAGGAATTTTGGTTACAACATTAAATTAGACAATTGGCAAAAGTTATGGGAAAGAAATAGAAAATTAACACTTGCAACTTCATATAAAGAAAACCAATACAAAATGTTTTATAGATGGCACCTCCAATAAGATTGGCCAAAATAAGTAAAAATGTGTCACTGCAATGTTGGAAATGTAATATGACGATAGGGACCCATTATCATATGTGGTGGAAATGTGCAAAAGCAAAAAAGTATTGGTGGCAGATAAAAGTATGGATGGAAGAGATGGCTAATCAAGAAATAGAGTTTAGACCAGAAATGTTCCTATTGGGAATTATAGATGATACATTTAGCAAAGGAATAGTATATTTAATGTTGCACATAATAACAGCTGTGAGATTGGTGTATGCCCAAAACTGGAAGGAGAATATCCCTATAGAAAGCGAAATAATAAAGAAAATATTAGTCTGTGCAGAGATGGACAGACTAACCTTGGAAATAAAGGATAAAGATGAGAGAGAGTATTATGAAGTCTGCAGCAAAATGTATCAATGGCTCGAGTCGAGAAAAAAGAAGGAATTGTTGACGCTTAATAGGAATGAGAGCTAAAACCTTGTAGATGAAAGGAAACAAATTGTAAGGTATGAATATGATATGAGGAATGGAAGGAATGGAAATGAAACTAGGTTGTAAATATGTATATAAATGTATATCAATCCAAATGGAACCAAATATGCAAATGTAACTAGCACGTAGTAATGTAGGGTAAAGGAAAGATCAATTGTTATATTTATTTCTATGTTATAGTATGTATGGCATAAATGAATGCCAAGAAAGTCGCACTATGTTCAACTGTTTTTAAGGTTTACTTAATTTTTTTTAAAATGTTGGTGAAGTAATTGAATCTTCAACTTTTAAGAAAAGTATAGCAACTGGTTTGCAAGATATCATTGAGGCTTCATCAATCAAACATATTTTCAGATTATTTTCAATAATTTTAGTAAATAATTGGGTTTTACTTTCTTTCACAATGAAATCAACTACACTGCAGTTTTATGTGAATGCAATCCTATTCCCATATCTACTCCATTTTTAATTTGCAATTCTATCTCCCATTTCTGAAAATGGCCTACATCTTTGTGCCAGGCTACTACTCTGCAAGTAGTACCTAAATATTTCTCAGTCATCTTATCTATTCCTTTTGTTATTGCATCCTGCTCACATTGTTTTAAATTCTCTTTGCAGATGTTATGAGCTTTTGATGAAAAATGTTCTTTCATTTTTTTTTCTTAGAGAAGCTTGTTGTACATCTTTATTTTTCCCTGCTGCCTCAATCTGGAAATATTTCCATTCTTTTGACACCTGGACACTTTTTTCTTTTGTAACCTAACTTTTTGTTGGAAATTACCAGTCTCTCATATTTTTCTTTAAAGTTTTATACTATTGTAATGTCCAGCAATTAGGAAGATTGTTTTCAATTTTGGAGTCAGCAATAATTGACTTGCTGCTTTCTCCAAGTTCAAGTGGTTGTGCTTGTGTCTGTTTTGGATCATCCAAGGCCAATTCTGTTGTATCTGATTCTGATCTTGGTTTCTTGCAGAAAAAAGTGGTTAAACACGGTTGCCTTTTCATCCTGTTGAAAGCTACTACTGCAAAAGAAATAAAACAATGTTGTACTTTGGACTCAATTGTGGTTGTAAGTTAAGGCCTGTAGGTAATGGAAGGGATCTGTTTTCATCCAACAACAGTCTGTTTTCATCCATTGCTGTGGACAATTTGTAAGGTACAAATATAAATTGTCTGAAATGATATAGGGGTTCCTGCTTGAGCAGGAGATTGGATTAAAAGACCTCCATGGTCCCTTCCAACATAGGACTACTGTGAAGGATATCAGAAGCTAAATATGAGCATAAGAGGCAGCTCCAAAGTAAGGCTGTGAGAATCAGTCCTTGTTTGTGCTATCCATATGACTGTTCACTTAAAAATAAAAGTTTAATGTAACAGAACAAAAATAAATTTAACAAGAATTTTGTTATTTGGCTGAACTTGAATACTTAACACAGATTTGAAGATGTATTTGGTGGCCCTTGTTTATAAGCTATTAGTAAGATATAACTTAGAAACTGAAAAAGTTAAGGACAGTATGATTAACTTGACACAGAATTTAGACATAACAATTGCCATGCTATAATGGTAATTTCAGCGAAATAAAAATATCAAAATTTAAATTTTTATAGAATATTATAGAGAAATCTGGATGTAGTATTCTCTAAAAGTGCCTGTTTGTTTTCTAAAAATGTTGAAAAATATCATCATCAGGTCTTATCATTTTTCTATATTTGGTGGCTATGTTGTATTTCTCTTTTTCAGTATGTCTGTTTTTTAAGCAGTTTTACAGCCAAGAACTGGTTTATAACATTTGGAGAAGTGCACAAAAGATAACTGTGTTCTGATCTTCATTTCAATTCAGGAAGTTAAAATTCACATCATTCAACCTGGCTCTGACCTTTGATTCTGAGAGAGCTAGCATAATGCAGCAGGAAATGGTGGAATGCTACTTCTGGCCTTTTTTGGTGCTGGACTCTGAGTGTCGCTCTGGCCGGGGAGATGCGCAACCTAGTCTCCCCCGATCCAGCCACTGCTGCTGTTGCTAGGGGTGAGTGGACCATCCACATTGTGTGGAGCTCGTAATAGGCTCCGCAAGACACTGCGAGACAGGGCAGATCTCGTGTGACAATAGAAGCAATGGAGATAAGCAGCCAGGCTGGACCAGTGTCTCAGTCATGTGTTTCTCCCCCGAGCAACCGAGGCAAGCAAGCAAGTCCAGAAGCATCAACGAGGGCTGGAAGAAGCTCCCACAAGACCCAGCAAGAGAGGCACCATGTCAGGCTTCTGACGGCCGCCCCAAATAAATCATGAGTAATGAGCCAGACTTCAAAAACTCCAAAGCGTTTAATTGAAAATAGCATGTCGGCAGATCCTGTTTGCAGCCGAATCTGATACACCTAATTTACAATCGCCTATGACCCTGTTTTCCCCCACCCCCTAGATGTATATTCTCCAATGAAATACACTCATGTCTGGATGTCATCAATAACATTCTCCTATGGAGCATTGCCGTGTGCAACTGCCTAGTTGCTCTCTCCTCCTTCTCCTCCTTATCTTGAAGTTATGTCTGGAATATATTTCTGCGTTCCTTGATCTAGTGGCCCCGTCAGGGCTATCCCTTTCCCTCTTTTTATGACAAATTGTAAACGAGGATGGGTGTTGGTTTTACAATTTGACACACTGGAGATTCAACCTGGCCACTTCTTTCTGCCGCAATATACAAAGAAGGGTTAGTGCAAATAAAGGCAAGTACACTAAGCCCCATTGCCACCACTGCTACGGGCAGCTCACTCGTGCTGCCCCATCTTGCCACAACAGTGCCTTTACCATGCTCCAGCTGGCGGAGGCTGCTCTAGGGTGGAGATTTCCAGCCCCACCACAAACTACCTAGCTGCTTTCCAAAAGAGGTTCCTGGATGTGCCTGGGCATGTTTTATTTTGGACTTCCTGGCCGGAGGCTGCATGGAACCCTTGGGCTGGGCTAGGCCTAGGCTAGGCCTGGGCCCGAAAAGTGGCCAAGCCTTGTCATGTCCCCTGGGCTGCAGCCCTTCAGCTGAGCACAGTAGGTCGTAGATTTTATGGAATGTCACATAGAGCCCTCGGGCTGAGCCAGAAAAGCGGCTGAATCCAAGCCTCATCATGTTCCCCCCCCAGCCCTTCGGCCAAGTGCAGCAGGCCATAGATTGTCCCATGGGCGATGCAACGGCCCTGGGGCAATGTAGAAAAACCCAGCAACTTACCTATCTAGAGGCAAAGGCTTGAAAAGTTGGGAGCAAGGGAACTGATCCCGAGAGTAGCTGGCTGCTGGTCCATGGGTGCCACATGCTCTAGGCGAGCTGGGGCTCCCAGAAAGCTGGCGAGGGAACCAGAGAGCAGCTGGGCCACACAGGCTAGGCAAGCTACCAATGAAGGCTGACAAGCAAGGCAAATGAGCGAGGGAGCCAGAGAGTCTGTCAATTGTGAACGGCCAAAGCAGACTAGCTGAGAAAAGGAGTGGCAGTGGATGTAAGTTAGAGGCGGAGTGGGTGGGGCAGGGTGAAGCGGGGCTAGCGAGGGTGGCATTTGCCATTTCGCCAAACTGTGCAGAATCTTAAATATCAGTTTGCTTGAACCGGTGCGAACTGGCTGAAGCCCACCTCTGGTTACAAATACAAATAAGCAGGGCTTTTCTTCGGCGCTGAAAGGTGCCGGAACGCGCCCCCCGTCGTGCGCTAAAAAAACCCGGAAGTGATAGCACGCGATTGGTCGAGACGCGTCACATGACGCGGACTCGGAAAAGGTGCCGGAACGCAGTACCGCTGAGTTCCAGCCGAAAAAAAGCCCTGCATAAATGTCAACAGGAAATCCCTCTTTTATAAGAAAAAATACATAGATGCTATACACTAGATATGTTTTATGATTTCCTCTATTAATCAGCAACTGCTTAACCTGAATAAGGAAGTGAATCTCTCTAGCATGAGAAAGAAATGCTGTTCTCTTTATGTCTGTCTGTTGTTTGTCTATATTTTGAAATTTTCTTCAAGATAAATACTTAGCACACTATCAATGTTATTTCGGATGATCAACACAGTTTAAAATTGTTGGTCTCAAAGAAGTAGGCAGAGCCCTCAGAACTGTGCATGCAACCACTTGTTTACTAGATCCATCTCATTCTGGCTGGTTATGGCATCCCAGGAGGTGATGCACATTGGGTTCCAAGAGTAGCAAATTCATCCTTGAAGAAGTTTGTCTGCGCTTAAGGATGCAGTTATCCAACCCACCTTATCGAGACCTCATTGTATATGACAGTGTGGGATAATTTCCAACACAGCTCTTTATTTTGGAAGAAAGATTGTATAAAAGGTAGAAAGCAAGCAGCTCCAGTGGGCCTTGGAGAAAATGGACTATGTGGCTCTTTTTAGACAGTTTTCTGACCTAGGCATAGTAGGTCTGAATGACAGCATTAACTGTACTTGTAAATGACCTAATGATGGACTGGATGGAGAGGTGCAACTATACTGACTTCCCTTGTTCTCTTGGGGAAAAGAAATATCCTTCTGAACCAGCTCAAGGGATTAGGAAAGGGGTGTTGGCACCATGGTGCTTTTGTTCCTTTCTACAGGGCAGATTCCATAGCTGTTGAAAAGGGGGAAAGATCCAGCCTTGGCTCTTTCTATGGAGTATCTCAGGGATCAATTCTCTCCTTGCTCTCATAAAAACTACATGTTGACACTGAGTAAGGTATTCAGTATGAGATTGAATACTACCAGCATCCTAAAATGATATGTAATTATATATCTCATCCTCTGATTGTTCAGGTGAGGCTGTCAGGGTTTTGATTCAGTGTCTTAAAGTTCTGATAGTCTGAATAGGGAGAAACACATTGAGGCTCAATTCTATAAAGATTGGGTAGCCATCGATTTTGAGGCCCTTTTGGTCCAGGGATTTTCTCTCCCTAGTTCAGAATGTAGTTGTACTCCTTTAGACAAATCTTGTGAAGAATCTGGAAGTCCTCCTAAGTTCATATCTCCTGGTAGAAGAACAGGTGGCAGTCATGGCTTGGGCGGGTATTTGCATAAATCTATCTTCTGTGTCAGCTGTGACTATTCCTGGTTTGGGATTGCTGCTCAGATATCAGTCCTTCGTTATTCTATTAGACATATAGGTAGAAGAATATTGATATAAATAACCACTCTTTCTTATCCTGATATCAATTCCATTTCCACAGGTTGAAGATACGGGATAGGGGAAGAAAACGCTTAAAATAGTTTTCTCATTTTTTTGAAATTTCATTTAATACCAAAATAACTGGTATTGTTATCCAAAAGATAACATTTGAATAAATTGAATAAGTAAATATTCCTTCTCTATTTGCTATAAGAAAAACTGAATTAAAAAAAAGCAGGAAAGGACAAAACAAAAAATATTGGAATACAATATAGTTTTGTTCCTTTCAGATAACAGTGTCGGTTATAAATATTAAATGGACAAAACATAATAAAGCTAAAGAAAGAGGTTAGCATGACTTATTTTCTGAAATCTTTTCTGACGAACTTGGAAGTGTTTTTGTTATTACTATTTCTTATTATTTTCCTCTGTTATTGGTTACTTCACTGTATTAATCACATTTTATTTTCTTCACTCAGAAGTATTAACAGGACCAAAATGCCAAATCTAGTCTTTTTTCCTATTTAATCCTAAAGCCAGAAGATTTTTTTTCACATATAATTTCTCAAATTAAAACTGGTTCCTAAAGAGAAAAATATATTCTGAAAGAGCTTTGTGTTCTGCCAGCTTCTTTTTAACAAAATGCAACTCAGATGGATGTGCTGCTGGCCTGCATGCGGTATTTGGAAAAAGACATTTCAAATCATCCTGAAAGTACCCCAAAGAAGACGTAAAAGCATCTTGAAAAATTAATTAAAGGCACATTGCTGTTAGTGCCAAGAAAATAATAAAAGTTCAGAGATTAGGAGAGAAGCATATCTTTTGAATTGTAAAATAGGTTTATAGATCTTCTAATAACAACTTTCACTCAAACCTTACATAAATAGGCTTATGCGGTACAAATATTACGTGGGCTAGGTGGAAGCTACAGTGGCCATAATCATGTTTAGGGATTACTTGGCAGAACAGAGACATTTCATTTCTATTGGACCTGGGGATTACAGAAAAGAAACATCTAATATTCCATTTTTTAATTTCATGCATTTTTTATTTACTTTTAATGATGCTGTATATATTCATCATCCTGAAATATTAAAACAGTATGAAAAAAGTAATAAATTGGTGGAAAATTTAGGGAATGGGAATGCAACAGCACGCAAATCATACACTATCAAGTGCTTGATACACATTTAAAATTACTGCCTAGGACGGCAAAGCCAAATTCCTGGCAGATTTCTGAAGCGCAAAGTCACAATAAGAAGATCAGCAGAACAGCCTGAAATAATAGAATATTCATCCCCCTAATCCATATGCAATTCTTTAGGGCTTTTTTTTTAACAATGCATATGAGGTCTGACTGTATTCAGGATTTAAATAAGTTGTCTCTCTCTTCCCCTCACCATCCTCCCCCTTCCCCTCTCGCTTCTCTCTCACACAATCACACTCTATTTTTGTTTTAAACATGTATATACAGTTATCAATTCTGCTCTGCTGCACTCACGATGACAAGGTTAGAATATCTTCTCACATCTGAAATAAAACAATAGCTTTTTTTAAACAACAAAAGTGTTAAAAGGAATACATTTATTCATTTTAAAAAAAGATGGCTCTGTATTCATTTCTGGGAGGAAATATTTTCTTCTTTCCCAATAATTAGAAAAGCATGTAATGTTTTAATTTTTATATTCAGGTTTTTCTATTAAAAAAATGGGAATGAACTCCTATGATGATTAATGTCTGCTTGCCTTTCCAGTTACTTGTCATTTTAAATATGGTTTTAAGGGAAGGAATAGAGGCCTAGAGAAAAAAATAAATCCAGGAAACTCAGACATACATGTTAATAATGCCAGCACAGAAAATACGAGAGTGGATATAAACACAGCAAAGAAAGTGATGTTTGTATGGCATAAATATATTGTTGCTCTAGATCTGAAAGGAAGAATGTGCCTCTCCTCATAACCTTCCCTTTTCAATTTTCAAAAGAGATCCTAGAGCTAACCCTCAAATTCAGTTTTATATTCATTGAGTGATCTCCTTTCACTGAACTAGAAGTATATTCAGTACTAGAGAACTATTGGTCTGGTCAGCTCAGGAAGATTTCCATGAAACATGAACAAAATGGGCAGTTACCAAAGAAAAATTGTGAAGAATGTATTGTGAGTCACAACCAGTTAATGGCAAAGCTGTCACAGGTTGCTATGGAACACTGTTACATACAACATTTTAGATGGGAAACATATTGGTTAGTGAAGTGGGAGGACTAGGCATGACACTTCTCATCTCCATCTTGGCCCTACGCTTTTGAAAACAATGCAGGACTAAACAAAGAAAAGACAGATTGGATTCTGCTTACAGATGGAGAGTAAGTATCAAATCAATCAAATATTTTTTTTGAAGATTAGCAACAGAGAGCACACAAAGTCCAGGAGCCAGCCAGGAAATATAGAAGGAAAACAGAAAGAGAAGCCTACGTAGGAATCCCTTTATGTAAGAGTCACCGAATTATAGAGTTGGAAGAGGTTATTTAGGCCTTCAGACAATATTCCTGTCCTAGCTACAACATATCTGCTCAGTGGAAATGTTAAAATAGAATATGCTTGTCTAGTCTTTAAATAAGTTAATAAAGTTAAAAAATTTACAAGTTAATAAATTCCATTATCAAACTGCACTTACAGTTACAAAGTGCACTCAAAATATTTAAGAAAACTGTCTTCCTGTAACTTAAATCCATTATTCCATGTTTTATGTTCTAGAACAAGATCTAGATCTAATCCTTTCATGAAAGTTCTATTGTATTCCCCCTCAGTCATCTTTCTCAAGACTAAACATATCCTCAAGGCTTAGTCTCTAGTTGCCTAATGTTGCTCGTTGCCTACTCTGAAACTATTCCATTTTTTACGAATCCTTCTTTATCTGGGCACTGTTCACAATACTTGAAACAAGGTTTGACCAATGCAGACTAGATTGGAAGAATTAGTTCCCTTAAATTAGAAACTATATTTCTGTTTAGGGGGGGGGGAGCTATAAAAAATGTGCCTTCAAGTCAGTCTTGACTCTTGCTGGCAAAAATCCAGGCAATTTTCATGACAACATTTTTAGAAAGTGGTTTCCCAATGGCTGCTTCCTGGGCTGAGTGTGTGTGTCAGGCCCAAGGTCACCTAGCTTGCTTTGTGCCTAAGATAGAACCCAGTCTTCCTATGTGTTTGTTTACATATTTGATTTATATAGCCACATAACCCACAGAAGAGACTCTCAGTGCCTTACAAGATTAGAAACCAACAACTCCCCAAATATAACCCACTGACATACCTGGTATCAACCTGCAAAATGACTGCAGCCAAAGCCATATTTATTTCTGTTCTGTTTCTTGGTTGCCATTCAGGGGGCAGGGGGAAGAGGGGAACTCAGGAATGTAGTACCTCAGTTGGCTAGCCATAACATCTACCTGCCAGCGTGAGAACCAAGGTCATGTCAATGGACACCTGTTGAAGTTGAATGGGAACCTACATTTGGACTGATTGGCCCATGTGACCCAAGGGGAAAAGAGGGATGGGGAGGTATTACTCTTTTAACTATCCCTAAACACAGGAATAATTTAGAGCTAGCTTCATCTTTCTAAGTGCCAATATGATGTACTCAATAAAGGATCTCTTGAACCTGAATAAAGTGTCAGAGTCCTGACTTCCCTGAGTTCATTACTTGAAATGATGACACCTGGACAAAAGTGAAAGTAGGTAAGCTTGTTGCTTCCCACAAATTCCTCATTATATTGATTACATCAGGAGCTACTGTACCATGACAAAGGCACCCTTATCCAGTGCTGTATGCACCAATTTTCTTTGAGATACTCCATGTAACTATTAAGTATCAGGTTGCTACATAATGCAGAGAATGTGAATCTCAAAGATAAATGAGAGCTTTACAATAGAAAACATAGATACCTTGTCCTGCAATATGCAGAGAAGCCAAAATATTCTCAAGCAACTAGGTATTGGAATCATGGTAGTGCCAGCAAACATCAACAATTGCAAGGGATCCTGTGGCCTATTAATTTCGTGACCTAAACAGTATAGTGTTTTTATCCCAATGACAAACATCTTCTACTACTGAATGTTAAAGGGTGGTTCTGTTCCCCTATGATGGAAACATATTTTAAATTTTTTTGCAATTTCTGATTAATTTTCTGGCTAATGTTCAGAAAGGTGACTTTTGGCAGTGAGCACACTTGACCAAAGTAGCTTCAAGCTAAGTAATGTCTAAGTATTTGTAAGGATCGTCATACTTCTTTTTTTAGAAATAGCATTTAGATTAGATACAGGGCTAATTTATTGTCTTGTAACTCTTTTTTGAGACTTGCATGCGGTATCTGAATCACATATAAAAGAAAACTGTATGCATGTCAGGTTTCCAATAGCTGATCTCATCCAGGAATCAATGCCAAATTATCTAATTCCATCTGTAAAGATGGAGGTTAACTCCTTAGGCTCACAGTTCTTGCCATTCAAAGTGGTTTTGCTGCTGATTTATGCTGATTTAGTATTTATTTCCACTCAGTAGCTAAGATACTTTCTCCTTTTGGATCAGCATAATCTCTGATGGCATACTTCACTATAAGATCTTTATGGAACTTCTTTGATTTTTTTCAAGATGCTCCAAATACCTCTGCTGACACTGTAAAAGGAAACAGGAAAGATCTTTGTAAGCTATTTGTCAACGCTCAACTCTTCTGATAATGAGCATCATTCTAGCAGCCTAATAGCCTTCAACCTCAAGGTTCTACTATGGTGACTTCAGTCAGTTACTCATAATGTGTGAAGAGAAGAATCAGTTACAAAATATTCACTGATCTGATAAAGAGGAATGAAAAATTGTTTTATATATCAACATGTCACAGATCAGGGCTGTCAAACTCACACGCTGGCCGTGCCCACCACCCGAAGGTGAAAAAAAATCCTGATACATCACGTGACACTGTTGTGATGCCACGAGTTTGACACCCATCACAGATTATCAGCAGTTGAAGATGTTGTTTCAATCAGTTAGCCAGAATGTCAGAATAGATCTATAAATATTTTTTCTTGTAATGTTATTTGTGTAAATTCAGTCAACTAGGTTTGTTCAGCCAATTCTTATTTTCATTTTTTTTCATGTGAATGTATGAATTGCTATTTTTTTCTCTAAATCCTATTGGTATGTTCTTGCTAAGATCATTTCCCCCCCAAAACCTAGTTGTCAAGACCATATGCCTACTAACAAAACTTTTGATAAATCAGTCCTTAGTATTTCATATCTTTTGTTCCTAGATTGCTTGTGATCAGTAAATTCATTTTCAAAGGTTTCAATAAGGTCAGTATGAGGTCAGCTGCTTTCAGTATCAATTCATAGATTTTTTTTTCCATATTTACGTTTATGTAGCAAGAGTCAAAATCATTTGCTTGAGAAAGAAAATGTCCCATGAGTTCTTTCCACATGTACTTGAATATTTTATATCTGGATAAATACCTACATTATTGACTAATTTTCCAACTAGATTATACTTTGAAGGAAGTTATTTGAATAGTTTTTAAAGCAATGCCTCTCCTACTGTGAGGCTAGAGTTAAATAAGTACAGGCCACCAAAGGATTTCCTGTGTATTAAATAAGCTAATCTTAAAAAGAGCAATGATTAAAATAAATTCTCTGTTTGTTTATATAGTAGTATCAATGCCTTTTGAAGCATTTCAAAGCACTTAACTAAAACAAACAAGCACCTGAACTTCAGTTATCTAACAAGAACAACAATTGATAGCTATGACTTTACTTATGAAATCTTAGTCATTAGCAACTTTAATTCAGTAGTTTTCAGGATAATTTGGAAATTACTAGCTAAAATAATGCAGACTTATATTGAGGCTGGGCCATCCAAATTCACATAGAAGGACTGCAAAAAACTAAGATTACTTGATGAATCTTAGTGCTTGTGTCTGTGCGTGTAATTTAAACATTTTAAAACAATACACTTTCTAGTATTAATGCTGATCTGTTCCTACCCAATGGTCAATTTTAGGACAAATTATAAGAATCATCTTAATAAGAGTCACAGAAACTGTTAAAACACAATCCATAGTTTATTTATTAAATCAGTTTATATGGCTGCCTATCTCAACAATTCTAAACCATAACCACTGAGTTCACAAACATGCAAAGGCATGCCAAATCAAAGTATGGGTTAGTACAGTGGATCAACCCATGATATTAAATAGGTTAGTTTGTAACTGAAGCCTATATTTCAAATGAAATCAAAGGGATATTGAATGTTGTTGTGGCATTTATGAGCATTTTTAAAATTAAACATATAACTATCAAAAAACAAAAATCATCCCTGCTATGATAACATATTAAGATTAATCATGAATTTTACAGATATGTGTGTGCGTGTATATATATATACAGCGCTTTTTTCCGGCACAAAAAGGTGCCGGAACGCTCCCCCGCGCTCCCCCCGTCGC
>JAOYMU010000252.1:75956070-75967493 GCA_025802295.1 Psammodynastes pulverulentus | reverse complement strand
TTTTCTACTGCATAGATCAATCTTAAGAGCATGCTGTGTTCATAATACAAATCCCACATGAAACTTTTTCTTCAGAAATTTCCAAAGTTTTTCCATTTATGATACTTTTGTCCTTAGATTATTGAAGTATGTCACCTAAAATAATTTATATTCTGGATATTTTTGGAATAACTAAAAGATTGGCCAGTTTGAAAATGCAGTACATAAATAAAGAAATAAACAAGCACACACAATACTTGGGTTCAAAAATTATGCTCGCATAAGGAAATTAAATGCTCAAGAAACATTCTCTAAGTTTATTTTTGAACTATATTAGATTTATAATATGTTTGGATCTTTTCATAATTCTTGTATACATCTCTGATATTCACTAGGATGAAGTGCAGTTATTAAAACTTTAGTTTTGTGTTGTCGATTATAAATAAATAGATTTATTTTTAATAAATAGATACCTATACTGTTGGTAATGGGAATATATCTGTGTGATCTGTATTGAAAAGATTCTTAGATGTACCGGTATTCCAAGGGCTCATTCTTTCAGTCTTCTCCCACCTCCATGGGCAGGCACCCCCATCTCCCACCCCCGTGGGCAGGCATTCATGTGGAAGGCAATGAAAATTTTATGAGATACACAAAATTTCCATAACCATTTCTTCCATGTCTGGAAGAAAATGTATGGCCAGCATCACTAAGGTAATAGAGTTGTATTTTATACTTTGGCTGGAATAAAAAGTTTCAGTGAGATGTGGCTTGCACGATACACAACATAAGAAACCCTGGGCTAAGATTAGAGATTAACTTAAAGCTTTAATTCTACAAGCAATATCAGTAGAAGCTGTTGAGGGAACTGCTGCACAAGAACTTGAATAGTCCTGGCCATAGACTGTAGTCAAGACTGCAGTGCTGCTTGCTCATTTCTGTGCAGACTACATTTTGTCCTTTTAGCTCAGGATATTAAGCCAAAAAGGCCCCAAACTTTAGAATTGTATTACAATGTATAAGGCTCCCTCTTACTTTGGACATGTCAATATAGTGAAGTACAGTGGTGGGCTGCTGCCTGTTTGGACCGGCTTGCCCGTACTGGTAGTTATAAACACCAGCTGGGCCCTCCCTCACCCCGCCCTGGTGCTATCCTGTTCTATGAATCTGGCTTGCTCACCCCGCCCACGTAACCCAGCTGCTTTCCATGCCTCACTCACTCTACTCACTGCAGCTGACATGTGCAGGAAATCCCCGTGTTTTTGCAGCTGCGCAAAGGAGCGTGCGCACACGCGCTCACATTTTTGGTTCTACACTAGGCGAACCGGTTGTTACAGTATGTGCAGCCCAACTCTGGTGAACTACACTGATAGAAGACACATTCATTTGAGATGTCCCCATTAACTTCCACCTGATGGTGTTCCAACACTAATCTGCCAGTTTATATATATGCAATGCTTTTTTTCTTAAAGTTTCTTAAATACAGGAGGAAAGTGAGAGAACTATTAACTAGTCATTTGAGTTGATTCAGAAATAGGAAATATATCAGCTATAAATTTATCTGGTTAATTATGTTAAATTTGGTACAACCTAGGACCTAGATATGCATTATGTTAGTTACCATCCCTCATTCAGACTGCAAGTTTTTTTTCCTGTTTCTTCCTCAAAAACATTTAAGATGGTTTTTGCCTTTATACTGTCCTGAGGAAGAATCTAGAAAAACATGCGCTGTATAATTGTTTGTGGTTTTGTAGTAAGGAACTCTAGTTTCTTCCTGTCTAATTCACACACATTCATAGACACAATGCAGTCAAACAGTCAGAAGCAGAGCTGATGTTAATTAGCAATGAAATGAGGAATGAACTGGCATTAGCCTTGAGACTAATCAATGGGAAAAATCACTCCAAGCAGTAAGCTTAATGAAGTACTACACGGCTGCTTATTTTTAGTCTTTTTAGCCTGGAAACAAAATCTCTGCTAACTTTAAAAAAAAAATCACCTACCTCTTACTAAAATATTTTTAGAGAAGTGGTCTAGTTCTGATTTAGCTTTTCTATTAATGATTTTACTTTTCAGCTCTAGTTAACACCTTAGTGTGCCGGGAAAATGGCATGTCAGATATTCAATATGTGAAACATCACTCCACGAGCTTCATCAGTTGCCTGTGTGTTTCTGGGTGAAATTCAAGGTGCTGGTTGTCACTTTTTAAGGCACTTTTTGTGGCTTGGGACTGGGTTGCCTAAGGGACCACCTTCTCTCAGTTGTTTCAGTCCAGCAGGTTGGGCATGTTACGAGTCCCAGCAACCAAGGAATGTTGGCTGGTGGGAAGTAGGAGAGGTGCCTTTTCTGCTATAGTAGTTCCTTTCCCTCTGGAACATTCTCCTTCCTAAGATCAGGATAAGCTTGGTGGCCTTCTGTAAAGTTCTGTGTCCAGGCCTGTGGCCCTGAGTGGTGAAGGGCCCCATTTCCTGGCTTATTGACAGTTCTGATGACAATTTTTCTTGGCTACAATATACATTTATTACTGTTTGTCCTACTGCAATTGTTTTTAATTGTCTTATGATTTTTGCTGCCTGAAGTCACTTGTTTAAAATGGGCAACTATAGAAATTAAATTAAGAAATAAGTCAAATACAAGGGAAATAAATTATTTGTACATATTGCACAGCCTGTTACCTGCAGCCATGGATAATAAAATATTAAGTATTAATTTAGCATTGCTCAGTGCTCAGATCATTTCATACGTATGATTTTAATCTTTACCAATATATCCCCCAACTTACTGGAACTTAAATATTTGGATTTAAATTCTCCGAATTATCAGCTGTAGATCTATGAGGCTGGCTGCTTCAGAAACCCATAATGCTACAATTCCCATATTGCAAATGTGAAATTAAACTGAAAACACACCAAAAAGCCGATTTCATTTACTTGTAAACTGTAATTCAATTACAATTGAAAGCCAAAAGAATAACCAAGAGAAATAAAAACAATAATGAACAGTATATCTAAGGCCAACCACAATCATGCCACTAACCATTACAAACCAAGCTCATCAACTTTCTGGCTCAAGTCCAGGACAAAAGCCATCCCAATTATGGTCACCAGTTGGCCTGCACTGAGGCCTCCCTCAAACAAATAGTATTTTAAACAGAAGAGGAAAGAAAGGGTTAAAATGATCCCCATGTACTTCATCACCCTCATGTTGATATATTTAATATTTGCTCTTAATTGTTTAAAGAAATGGCATATTTATCATGCGCTATTTCAATTCTGAGCATCTCTCATGTCTAAATTTGTCAGTGTTGTCCTGTGATTGCAATGATGTAGCAACTGAATTTCATAAAAAAAATATGCAATTATACAAGTAGTCCTCAACTTACAACAGTTCATTTAGTGACCATTCGAAGTTACAGTGGTGCTAAAAAAAGGGATTTATGACCATTTTTCACACTTACAACATTGCAGCATCCTTGTAGTCACCTGATCAAAATTCAGATACTTGGCAACTGGTTCATATTTCAATTCAATTCAATTCTTTATTGGCCAAGTGTGATTGGGCACACAAGGAATTTGTCTTTGGTGCCTATGCTCTCAATGTACATAAAAAGAAAAGGTACATTCGACAAGAATCATAAGGTATAACATTTAATGATAGTCATAAGGTACAAATAAGCAATCAAATTTATTTACGACAGTCGCAGCATCCCAGGGTCATGTGATCCCTTTTTGTGACCTTCTGATACGCAAAGTCAATGGGGAAAACAGATTCACTTAACAACCATGTTACTAAATTAGCAACTGCAGTGGTTCATTTAACAATTGTGGCAAGAAAGGTCGTAAATTGGGGCAAAGCTCATTTAACAAATGTTTCACGTAGCAACATAAATTTGAGGGTCAATTGTGGCCCTACATCAAGGACTCCATGTATTGTCCAGTAATAGAATATATTTCAGTGTACAATATCACCAATTTTTTCACGCTTACTCACCATGCATTTTATTAAGTTTCAAGTACAACTGTTTTAATTATACAGAAGCCTTTTTGTCAGTAACATTAGAACAAAACACAGGAACTTTTCTCAAATCTGCAGCTCAACCAGTCTTTAAACTCTTACCACCAGGGACATCTTTAAGTCAATTTCACCTCTGGAAGATGAAAACATTACCGTGAGAGCATTAATTAGGTCTGGGCTGACAAGTCTTAATTTAAATGTACTGTTTGCAAAGGAGAAATAGAAATTTAATATAAAGTAGGGGGAAATATATAGGCCTCCGTTCAAATATCATGCAATAAGCAAACCTGCAATAAAATTGCTAGATGGTAGTAATATGAAATTGCTGCAAACAAGCTGTGTGTTTCCAAAACAACAAAGCACTAATGCATTTTGAAATAACTCCCATCCATTTTAATGGAGCTTACATCAAGAAAGGATATTTAGGCCCACCATCTCAGGAGAGAATTTTCAAAGAGAGTAAAGATTTGTTTTGAAAAGGAGATTTGGGTATCTATCTGAAGCCTGTCTTAAAACACTGCATTAAAACTGAATGTTTAGAAGTCTGACTAGAATCCAATGAAAGTAGGTCAGTTAATTTTCAATATTCCCACATCCATCCTAATAGAAGTCAAGGCTACAAATATTGTACCATGTCAGAGAGAGAGAGAGAGCATTTTTAAAAAATGGGGGTGCATTTAAATTTCTCTCAGAGCAATACTAAGTGGGGAGAGAGGTCAAAGAGGAGTACTGACCATCACTTCTAAAGCCCTGTCAGGTCACACCAGCCAGGGAAAAAATGCAAAAGGATTTTTTAATGGATTAAATAAACTAAGCTTTAATGTTTAACAGTTATAATAAAAAACAGCCAGAATTTACAGATATTAAAAGGTTGCAGTCCTATGCGTTTGACTGTCAACTTCACCGAGTTCAAAGTTAATAATCAAGTACAGATAAAACTGGATATCCTACACTGAAAATAGGCTTTATTTACCCTACACTGTCACAGGCGTGGGATGTCAGGTTAGGGTTTAGATAATTTCCTGAGAAATTAATACATTGCTTTAAAATGCTGCTTCCTTTTAAAGCAAATGACCTTTGTAAGTGATTGCACAGCTTAATTTTGTTATTTGTTTTATTTATGTCTCTTGAACTAAGGGAGTGTCATGAGTGCAACTTGACTCTTGGGGACTACACATACATATCCATGTGGCTTCCTTAGCAACAGTGGAGAAGTAAGTTTGTCATTGCTTCCTTCCATGATGTTCTTTCAAGTTCCCTATCTAGCAACACCCCAGAGGATATCACCTGTCACCTGCTATTACTTTAAATAGTTTTATTTATTGATCGATTAGAATTATATCCTGTCTTTCCTTCCAGAAATCGAGGCAGCATATATAGCATTTCCTCCTCCAATTTTCCCCACACCATCATCTCTGAGCACAAAGTCAGCTTCTATGGATGAGGGGTAGACCTGAATCTGGGCTCCCCAGTGCTAGCCCTACAGTTTAACCACTGCACCACACTGAGTCTTCAATTACTGGGAATTAAATTACTGCAATAAAAATCCTGCTGGGAATTTAAAAGCAAAACAAATAATACATACATTATGAAAAAAGTAAAAGAAGAAAAAGATCATCATCCAAGTAATCTCAGCTTTTTGGGGGGATAACTCTGTAGCCTGTGAGAATCAAACTCAGGTACAGAACTGGGCAAGGCCAACAACAGCATGGAATTTGCTAAAGAGTTTGGAATTTGTTAGCAGGAACTGCAAACTGCAGATATCAACAACGAAGGTTAAACATGATAGTCTTTCATAAGAGAGAGGGAGAGAGAGAGAGAGGGAGAGGGAGAGAGAGAGGGAGAGGGAGAGAGACACACACAGAGAGAGAAAATAAAGGAAAAAGGACAAATTACCCCCAAGACCATATTCTTTAAATCACTGAAGCAGAACATGTTTATTTGATTTGTTTGTATGCCTATTACAAAAATGCTACTTTGGGATTCTAGGAACCCAGCCTGTCAATTTTTCAGCCTATGCACTTTCATGGTTGCTTAGAGCTGTTTAATGCAAATACAGTTCCAGTAAGAGATTTCATGCCCTTAAATTACACCCAGTTAAAGGAGAATGAAAATGTAAGGTAAATAACTATAATCAGGCATATTATCTTTCTCTTGGCACCTCTCACTTTACAGACATATTTAA
Source organism: Psammodynastes pulverulentus (assembly GCA_025802295.1). NCBI lineage: Eukaryota > Metazoa > Chordata > Lepidosauria > Squamata > Psammodynastidae > Psammodynastes > Psammodynastes pulverulentus. The sequence goes on along the minus strand of JAOYMU010000252.1, from coordinate 75,961,315 downwards.
AGATATCTCTAGGGTCCTATCCTTTTTAAGAAGCAGCAGAATAGTTCCTGGAATATTACTTACGATGCTGTACTGTGAACATGACACAGGTTAAAATGTCACCTAGAGATCATTTAAAAAAAAAAAAAGAATGAGAGAGAAGAAATTCTCTCCTTGCATAGCCATTTTTGTTTAGACACATTAAAAAAGAGAGATGAAAGAAGTATTTCCAGCATGAGAAATAAAACATGATAAAGAGAATTTGAATAGGACTTTCATGTACAGACTGCTCACAAACAACGATGCCACACAAAGGCATTGCATAGGAACTCCAGAAAGAAAATTAATACCCCCCCCCCTTAAAAAAGAGGATTAACCTGTGTTCTTCAAGCCACAAATCTCCAAAAGCTTGAACTCCCATATTATTCATAAGAATATAAGGCTACCTCTGAAGACTATATAGATGAGCTTTGTTCCCCATGGTCAGATTCTTATCTGAAGGCCTCACATATGACATTACTTTACTTGCTTGCTTGCTTCTCGCTTATATTCCACAATGATGAATAATTCAGAGGGATATTGACTCTGCTATTAAAAGGAATATCATAATATAGTACAAGTGCTGCATATGTAACTTTCCTAATGTTATATTTATTTTTGTAACCTATGCTAGCTTTTGTTCTTTATTCATTTTTATCTTAAAGCAGTATACCGGTGATGGGAAAATGATATAAAGAAATTCACAAGAAACAGCCACAGCAGCTCATGGATTTGTTGTTTCATTTTTTTTCTTTTAAATTTTAATCGCTAGTAGAGTTGAGGGCTTCTTGGAATAAGAGATGGGCTCTTAAAGTAAGCATCATGATAGAAAACATGTATCATTTTGAAGGGTTGAATGTTTGGTAAAAGACTGGCAGGCCCAGGGAAGGAGTCAAGCAAGAAATTGTTTTGGAATCCCTATGTAGGCACAAAAGGGCAAAGTCCAATTTTCCTTGAATGCTGTTGAACCTTATCTAGTCCTACTCAGGTGCAATCCATTAGTCTGAGAAGATTCCTGTGTATAGGCTTGAGCAATAAGTCAGCTAGCTGAATTCTTCACGTGTGGTTCTAGTTGTTTGCCCCGACACAAAGAAATCTTAGAAATCCCTTACTTTCTCCTAAATTTGGTCAGTTAAGCAGCTTGGATATATGCCATGCTTTGAAAGAAGAGTGTAATGTGATCAAATATAAAATAAAATAAAATGTGCCAATATTTGAAAACTGCATATAGGATAGAGAAATAAGAGGGTTATATACCTTAAAACATGTACATTTCAGTTAGCTCATAGCATGCAAAAGAATTAGGAAGCAAAGGGCCAAGTCTGTAAGAACCTGGGGAAAAGGCTGAAATGTCAATAAACAGAAATAAACAACAGTGGCTCATATTCTTTTTTTCAAAGATTAGAGGGTAATTGCTGAATCTTCATGCCCCTTAATTATGACTCATAAGTAAGATCTCCATTAGCTCTAATGACCTGGAATAGCATCAGTTTTATAGTCAATAATCTTTAGGTGCCTAACATAAAATAAAATCATGCATGTCATGGGGAAAGTAGCCACATAGAAATGCCTCTTCTCTCAAAACACTAGGTCCAAGGGTTATCTAATGAAGATGATTAAAAGAAGGTTAACCACACAGCACATTACTGACTTGTGGAATTTATTACCAGGAGATGTGATAGCCACTAACGTGTTTTTAAAAAGGATTGAAAAAAGAAATCATAGAAGACCAGTCTACAAAGGGCTATTAGTCTTGAAGGCTCAATGTTACCTTCAGGGCAGAGGCAGCAGGCCTCCAAATGTCAGTTCAGGGCAACGGCAATGAAAAAGAGTTATGTCTCCATCTCCTGCTTGTAAGCATTCTAGAGGCATCTGGCTGGTCATCACGAGAAACAAAATGCTGGAGGAAGATCCAGCAGTTAGGCTATTTTGATGAACTTAAGATACTTCATCAATGAGGTATTATTCTTTATGCAGTTCCATATGCCAGCAGCATAAGTGAAATGGGATAATGCAAGGATGCAGCAAACAGTACATATCCACCTACCATGTATTTGCTGGTAGAGCAATTTTGGGATACCAACTTCCCTTTATTCCAAGATCAGCTATGTATCAATCTAACATGCCATTTCTGTTCCATCCTTAATGATGCGTCGTTGACAAAATGACAGGCTTAGGACATAAGAGTAGGTCAGTTTGTTCCAGATTGTGTTGTTGGATGAAATGAAGCAGCTTCTTTGTTGGTTGTTTCATTATTGCACTATGCATTTGTTCTCTATGATACTGAGATTTAGTGTTCTTTTTAAGTCAGAACCCTGCTTGAACTGAATACCATCTATTTGTATCTGGTGGTGAAATATATTGGACACCCAAAATAATTGGAATTCATAGACTGATAACAGCAACTGCAAGCCTTCTTTGATTTTCATCATCTGTCCTTGTATAAACTTCTAAGATTATTGTATAACACATTCAACTCATAGGCATGATGCACTGTTTCTAATCAAATTGATATTAATATTAAAACTTGTTATTCTCAAATGTAAACCAATTAACAACCGCACTTGAAATTCCACTCTGCTTCCATAGTTTCTTTAATAATTGCTTTAGGATCATTACTATTTTTTTGCTGCAATAAACTTTCTTTAATACATATAGAATATGCAATTCTCATTTCTTATCAGTCCCATAAATTTTATAGTGCACATGTTGCTTAACAATATTATGAGCACTTATCACATTTCATAATGAAATTCAGAAATATCATCCAGCACGTTAAAGACATATCTTCCATTCTTCCCAGCTAGGATGGAATTCAATTTCTTCTCCTATATTATTTTGTCTAAAGCTGTTGCCACATTCCATACATATTCTTTAGGATTTTTCTGGGATCCCAAGACATAAAATTTGGAGACATACTCCAAAACAAAAAATCAAGGATGAGCCATTGGCAAAAAAATTTCTTGCCTCATCCCATACCCCGGGATTCAAACCATCTTCTTTTCCCTTGTTGCAATTGCTATAACTTTGGGAAAAATCATGAAAATGTTCATTTAATGAACTAAAAAATAAAAAGGGGAATGAAAAAGAAGCACTAATTGGACATACTCTCACAGTGGTCAATTGGAAGGAACAACTACTGTACAGGTTCCCAGCCTTTAAATTCAACAGCACTGAAGACAACCATTTGTTGGTTTCAAACTATTGTTGAAGTATTGGGAACAGAGAAGTTGAAATGCTATGAAATGCCAATACTAGGAAAATGCAGTACAATGGTAAAGTGGTTTACTTTACACTATGGCAAATGTATGCATGGAATCTGTTGAGCATAAAGATCAATATCTGCAAGTATACTGATTCCTGTGACCCATCATATTGCCTACCTCTGGCCTAAAGACAAAGCATGGAAGCAATAGGGAAGGGATTTACCATTGTGAACTGGCTTGTTGTTGTTGTTGTTGTTGTTGTTTAAAAAAACATTGCTTGCACACAAATTACTAAATATATCAATTAATGCCCATGTCTTGAACCCAGTCTGCTAAAAGACACATGTTCTATTAGGATCTATGAATATAGTTGTAATCTAAGCTTTATTTATTTACTTATCAAATTTGCATACCATGGTAATTCACCACAATTAAAACATCCATACTATATGTTTAGTAAGTAAGGAACCCAACAATACTTCACAATAAAAAATAAACATAAAAAAATAAAACTTGAGTACATTACTTCCCTTTTAAAACAATTTTTACTGTATTTCTCAATAAATTGTATGTTAAGAAATTCAGTAGACTGGTCAAAGTATTTTTTATCACTGAAAACATTATGGAAATCTAAAAGGCTTTTCTGAACGTAGCTGGGAGCTCAAAAAATGTAAAAATAAATGATTTGGACTACAGTGAAATTCATACTTCCTTTCTCCTTTGAAATAAGAGATAATAGGCATAAACTTTTTCTCTCTCCTTTTTCTACCAGCAAGAATAAAGAAGACTCTACGTTGTTCACCAGGGAGTAAGTCAGATCTCTAGCCCAAAGAAACTACAGGCAAGAAATGTGCTTCTTAAATCCACCTGTCCTTACAATTCTAATTACAAAGTTCATAGCTACTGTTGAAGCTATACAAAACAGTTGATCCAGTAACTGCAACCCATCACAATGCTGTTTATCTAAATTCTGAAATTAAGGATGAAAATAGTGGATGTTTAGTTGTGTGCCCTCTTTTACTGCAATGTGGTAGCATTTTTTTAAAGCTTCTCTTTTGCTGGATGTGGGGAAAACTCTGTTCTGCATGAAAATCAATTTGAAGAACATAAAGAATGAAGGAGTTAGTATCAGATGTTATAATTCAGAAATCACTTCAAGCTTTAAAGATGCACCAGTGACCATCAACTGAACCAAGTCTGCTAATCTACAGGTAACTCTTTGGTGATTATTGAAATGCAGAATAGCAGCATTTTAATCAAATGCTTTCTATAATGCTGAATCTTAGTATTTAATTTCTAAATATATCGCTATAAAGATTCTTTTTATTTAATATAATTTGAGGAGTTGAAAAATGACCGTAAATGCACTAATCCTAACAGTGATTAAGACTACAGGGTTCCTTTATACTTGTATAAATACATTTAATCAAATGCTTTCTATAATTCAATCAATCAATCAATCAATCACTTAGTCAATCTACACATCCTAAGCAAATCAGTTACATATCCTTACCATCCGTAGTCTTTTTTAACAAGTAATTAATGCCATATTTTACTAAAACCACTCCACGTACAATTGGCTCTCATTGTGGCCAATTACTTGGCAACAAATAAAAGGGAGTGAGAACATGTGGTACAGCCCACATGACAGTTTACATTGATGGCTGTTTTTGCTTTTTAACTGGACTGCAAATTACAGACAGTCCTTGCTGCACAACCCTTTAAAGTTGCAATGGCCTTGGAAAGTATTTTTTTATAGCCTATAAACTTCTGGCCAATCACACTACTTCCCTGGAGCCATAAGACTGCATTTCAGGGTGCTTGGCAACCAGCTTACCAGTTGCAAGGCTCCACATTCACAGGATTGCAATTTGCAATCCAGCAGAATTGGCAAGTCTCATAAGAGCCTTGGTGGCGCAGAGGTTAGAGTGCAGTAATTGCAGGCTTCTGCTTACAACCAGCTGCCTGTAATTTGGCAGATCGAATCTCACCAGGCTCAAGGTTGACTCAGCCTTCCATCC
>JAOYMU010000252.1:75857008-75871631 GCA_025802295.1 Psammodynastes pulverulentus | reverse complement strand
GATGGGGCTTTATAAAAATCTAATAAATAATAATAATAATAATAATAATAATAATAATAATAATAATAATAATAATAAGAATAATAATAATAATAATAATATTTACATATACATCATGATCTCAATATGTAATCCATACAAGGTTTGGAGTGAGAGAAAAGAATATTCAGTAATATCCTTGGTAAATTTTGGGAATGCTATAGATAGAATTAGTTTTGATTTCAGCAGAGCATATGACAAAATACTCTCAATGCTTTGCTCAGAAATTATGGACAAGATGGCATGAATATTAAAATGAAATTTAATATTTTAAGGTCATGCCCAAAGATTGCTTGTCAATGGCTCCTGATCAGCCTAGAGTGAGATATCAATTGAGGCAACACAGGCCTAACAATCCTGTACTTTTCAATGTTTTGATTAACAGCTCCAATGAGGTGTGAACAGAATACTTATTAAATCTGCAGAGCATACAAAATTTGTTGAGATAGCTAATACCACAGAAGTCAGAAATAAAATTTCTTAATAGGTTAGAGAAATGAGTTGAAAATAATATAATGAAATTTAACAGAAATTCAATGTTCTTCAGTTAGGAAACAGAAATTAAATGAACAGATATAGAATGGGCTCTATCTGGCTTGGTAATTATACCTGGCTTATAACTAAGAACCTGGAATGGTAGCTGATTACAAACTGAATATGAATCAACAGGGTACTCAGGTGGCAAAGGAAACAATTTTAAGCTGCATCAACAGAAGTACAATAAAGGTGCACAGAGTTGCATTGCATGACTATATTTCTAAACAGGTTTGCTGCAAAATGAGCTCCACTGTCTTCCAAATTTATGAGGAAGGAAATATTCTTGGATATATACTACAAATTGCTAGTAGAATTTTATTAGGGGACTAATAGCAGAATAGAAGAGAAAATTTTGAGCTTTTAGAAAAATAAATTGTAATTAAAATAATTTGTACATTCTTTTCTTTAGCTAAGAATTCAGGATGATATTTAGAATTTTCTTCCTCCTGTCTTTTCCAGTTTCGTGATAATACAGGTAGTCCTTGTTTAATGTCCACTCGTTCAGCAAATGTTGAAATTACAGTGGTACTGAACGAGGGAGACTAATGATGGGTTCTCAGAATTGTGGCTGTTGCAGCAACCTCACTGTCATAGGATCGCAATTCAGATACAACTTATAATTATGAGGGTTTCAGCATCTTGCAATCTCATGATTGCTATTTGCAACCTTCACTTCTGGTTCCTGAAAAGCAAAGTCAATGAGAAAGCCAGCAGGAGGTCACAAATTGCACTCAAATAACACATAAGGTTCATCTAACCACAGCCACTGGGACTGCCAGAACTGCTGTCCTTAACGCAGCATGGTCAAGTGACATTGCACCTTACTACCACATCACTTAACATCAAATTTCCTGGTCCCAATTACTGTCAGTAAGCTAGGATTATTTATTATTTATTTATTTATTGAATTTATATTGCCACCTACTCGCCCATGGTGACTCAAGGCAGCTTACAGGATATAAATCCACATTTAAAACAATAAAACTAACAAAAGGAATCAAATAAATTAATATAGTACAATATAATAAAATCACCCTCCATCTCCCAACCTCTGCCTCGGTGACAGTAGATCACACGAGCCATTTAATGGGCTCCACCCCACTCTGGGTTCCCCAGGCCCGCTGGCAGAGCCTCTACTGAGAAGAGTTTTAAGATGTTTGATCCTTGTGTTTTTTTAAGGAATTGTTCACCAACTTTCTGTACATTGTAGAGCTGTGAAACATAATAAAACAAGTCTGATAGGTAAACCAAGGTACCAACTGAATAAAAAGCTGTTCTCACCTCCACAAATCTATGGTGAGTTTAAGTAGCCCAACTTCTTCACACATACAAAGTCAAGATTTAATTTTCTGAAAGATTACCCTCAATAATTACAAAGTTTCCTTTCAAAACTCACAATTTTAGAATCCATAACAACTGATGTTTTATCCATTTTGGTACTGCATGCCATGCACATATCCATATCACATATGGTTCATCAGTTGAATAAGGACAATACATCACCCTAAATTCTATACTTACTAAAAATAAGTGTATATGAACATCCATACTGCATTTAAGGCTCTATCGGAAAGACAAGTAGGCAGGTTGGCAACACAGCAATCCATCTACTGATCAGCATGCAAATTCTGAAACCAGTTTTAATATGAACTTGTTTCAGATTCATAGAATCTGATATAAATCCACTGGAGTCAAGAATTCACATTTATTGACTGTAATTATTGGCTTGAATTCCTGCTTTCCAAAAGCTGATCTGCCCAATTAGTTCTTGATGGTTTTTCATCAAGGTGCAAAGTTTGGTCTAATAGTTAAGGCAACAGGCCAGAAACTAGGGAATGGTGAGTTCTAGTTCTGTCTTAGACATGAAAACTGACTGGGTGACTTTCAGCCAGACATTGTCTCTCAGCCCATTTCACCTCACAGGACTGTTGTTGTGGAGAAAATTGAAGAAGGAAAGAGTATTGGGCATGTGCACCATCTTGAGTTATTTATAAATAATAATAATAAAGATAGGATAAAAATCTAAATAATCTAAAAAAAAATCAGTAAAATGCGCTACTGTGACCTGTTTGATCTTTCCTGCCCCCAGATTTAGAGAAAGTTAAAGTTGAAATCCATCAAAGAGTCGAGAAAGTCATGAGAAGCTTAAATACAGACTAAAAAGAAAGAAATTGGAGCCAGTGTTTTTCCTTCCAAATAAATGTTGCGTGCTACAACACACACATTGCAATATTGCACAGAGAAAGATATATTTCTCCCTAAAGATATTTGATAACTGAAGTATAAAATAATAATATACTTAACTTCAAAAGTACTAGACAAGTACAATATAGTTTCTAAAAGAGATGCCATCTGGAAATGTGTCCTCTTATCATATCATCTTGCACTCAAGAATACAGAATACCACCATTTTGTACCAAAAGTTGAATTTAACCACTTGGCCATGTTTACACATGAGTAAATTCCCTTACTATCAGTGACGCTCAATCCACACTAAGCATTTATCAAACTGCAGCTTGAATTCTATAAATTAAGAAAGTCGAGTTAGGTTGCCTTATTTTGTGTGAGTTATTCTGCAACACTCCCTTGCTTTATGAAAAGAATAAAGGAGCTAAATAGGGCAATAAAGCTCAGAATATAAAATCTCTGGTCCCGGTAACCGACCAAGATTGGATCCTGCAACTCCATCGCCTGTTCTAACAAACCTTGTACAACCCTTAAGAGTGGCTGCTAAGATTTCTCTACACACATTTAAAAATTAGCTCTAGTAATTCTGTATTTAAAAAAAAAGACTAGATTTGATCATTACCAAAGTAATTTAAACTGCTCAGTGTAAGAAATGATAAATCTGCATTGGTCCAGCATGGATTATCTTATTAATTTTGTACTTATTTTTTCTTATATTATTTTTGTACTTACTAAGGTAGCAAACCCAAAATTCCTGGAAGAACTCACTTTTTCAATGGATCATATGTCACTATGAATCCTATAGCTAAGCATTATTTAAACTGAGCCTTGTGATGGGAAAATTGAAATACTTTTCTTTTAATAATAAACAGAAACCAATACTTTATTGTCTGACCATTACTATAATTTCTTTCAAAATCATTTCATGTCTGGTTGCCTCTGCCACCCTGACTCATTTGTATTGTTTACAGCCAGATGTTGCATTCAGTAGTAAGTGGCTGATGAATCCATGGTTGCTACTTTTTCGTTAAATGGAATGCAATTCCTCTGTGGATTTCATGGAGAACACGCTTAACAAATCACAATTCAGCCAGCAATCAGACTAACCTGGGATCCATTTTATATATAAAACAATTCCTATTAAACTTTAATTTTAAAAAGGAAGGGTTTTTATTAGTTAGAGCTGCAAGCAGGCTATGCTAAGATATGGCATTCTGATCATAAACCAATTTCATCGGAAAATTATCCCCGCAACTGAAAGTGCACTTTTTAAAGAGTAAGTGTAATGAGGATTCTGTTTTGTGGGTTGCCTTCATCCATGCAGATTCCTTTCTTTTCAACAGTTACTTTTTCCAAACCTTAATTCTTTTTTGGGAAAGGAAAAAAAAAAAAGGATGTCCCTGAAATGCAGACACAGAGTGTTTCAGTACAGTTTTAATAAGACTGCAGTCCAAGCAAAGAAACTTAGCCAGGATAGTCATAACAGACAAGAGTAGAGCTCCGTTAAAAACAATAGTTATTATTTACCAATAAAATAAGATTGCTAACACCCAAGTTTCAGTGCTAATTAAGGTAGATGCTGATGGAATGCATTTGCCTCATTCATTTACTGTTCGTCTGAAGTGGCATATGAAGAAAATTGTCTCTTGTTTATTAGGTAGACAAAAGCACTCGTTTAAATTTCAAACAATAACATTAAAAGACAAGAAGCCGAAAAGTTCCCTAGAGCTTATTGGATACCGTGCCTATCTCATCAGCCTCTAGAAAGCAATGAAGAGTTAAATCAAACATTTTACCAGCTCATCTACTGCAAAGTCACTGTATCAGAAGCCTGAATTGATTTGTTTCCTCAGAACGAATTGAGAATGAATGTAAAATAATGTGGGAAGAGGGAGATAAAAATCCCTAACAGAGGGCTAATCGGATACTGTATAATAGTTGATTGCAGGTTTGCACCGTGCTATTGTTGCCTAAATCATACTCACGGGTTCTGGGTTCTTCCAAGAGTTTGGTGCAGTTTCAAGGACAAATGTCTTAAGGATGCCTTTTCTAGTCTGCAGCAATGATCTTGACTCTGATCTGATTATATGAGCCAAATGCAAAGTCTGACACTATTTAAAAAAGAAAAAAAAAAAAAAGAAAAGATGATGCTTCTTGTGTGGAAAAGAAACCTTGAGAAAAAGGCTGTCTAGAGTACAATGGCTGATTTGCTCCCTAGTTGTAGCAGCTGATGCCTGCTTGCAGCCCTGCAGAAAGAAACCTTTACTGAAAAACCAATGGCATCACATTTCAGTGAAGCTTATGCCAAGCTGTACAGTGCAAAGCAATTTTTTTTATACACTTCATAGAATTCAAGTAAGTTAGTAAGTTTACAGCAGCGTGTATAGAAAAAAACTTTTAGATATGCCCTTTTTATACATAGTTACCAAAATTGTACAGTTATTACGCCTCCATTGAAGCAAAAGTGTGACAGTTACAGATACAAAGAGGAATCAGGAATTCTGTACCTTAAAAGTTACAACAGATAGGAAATTCCAGGAGGAGCCATTTCTCTATCCTAAACAGTGGAAAGTTTAAAATATTGGAGGATCCAGATTTAAGTTCACACTCAACTACAGACACTAAATGGTCCAGCCTTTTTCTGTGTTCCTACCGCATAGGGTTGTTATGTGGAAACACTGGGGAAGGGTATATTAGGTGTGTCACCTTGAGTTCCTGGAGGAAAGACAGAATGTAAATCCAATATTTAAAATATAAATGTCTTAGCTTCCATCCTGTAGCTCAAAATGACCAGAGGTGCAGGAAATTCTTCAATCTATTTCCTGTCCTAATTTAAAGATAGGAATTTAATTTACTCAAAGATATTTAAATTTAAAGAATTAAAAGATGTATCTTTCCAAATCCACTCATTGAATATCCCACTTACTTCAACCAGTGTGAAGAGTTATTACATCAATGTTGTAATTTTACTTTTTCGATCTTAAGAGAAAGCTTCTTTCTATAAGAATTGTGCACATTTACTTATCAACAAAGTCATCCTATTTTTCCCCATTTTGTCTTAAGAAAATATGGGGAAAAGATACAGATTATAAAAGAAAGATGGTGATACCTAGGGGCTTATAAAACACCAGGAATGAGAAGAGCAATGGAAAAATAAAAGCCATGGCCAGAAGCAATCTAAGTGTCATAAAAACAATGGAACCAATTGCTGTAAAACCAGAAATAAGCCCTACCAAGTCTTTGTGGTCTATCTCTGGTAAATATGTATGGAACAGTCATTTGCAGGCTGAAGCCCCAAGACAGCATGAAGCTGTCAATAAACTATTATAGTTGTTAATGTGACAAAAGATGAACACTCTGAAATAGATTATTGGAAGGTAGGTAACCATATGTATTATTGAGGTCATGCAATGTTTTGGATTCAGTTCCAAAACAGCATACAGGATAGTTGCATATTTTTCTAGGATTATAGCATTTAAAATTAAAAAAGAAGCTAACATTTGCATTGCTGAAAGAAAAGAGCTTCTACATCCATTTTTTAAAAAATCACTCTTCTTTAACTACTTTCCATTATTTTCACAAATCTCTTTTCTGCATCAGTCTTACGGGGATTACTATTATTTTTGTTACTATTAATTATTTAAATGTATTGGCCATTAAACTCCAGTGGACTCTGAGTGGCATACAAAGTAGAACGAAGATAAAAAATTAAAAATATTAAATCAAACAGATAGCCCAGACTAAAATAATCTAATAGACAGCAAAATAATCTGTTAGACAAAGAAAATTAACAAAATAAAACAGTGCTACTAAACAGTAAACATCAACCCTAGGCCTGGGACTCGATGGGCAGGCTCCAGAACACTATGGTAGATCCAGAATTCAATCTATGGATAGACAGAACTTCTTGTGTTAGTAGGCATCATGACATCATCTCCTATGCCCTTAGGCTGCATACTAGAAGCACAGGGCAATAGCGATCCCCAATAACATATTGTTGTGAGCCACCTCTGATTTATGCAAAGAACCATATTTATCTGAAAGAAAATAACCCTGAATTTAAAATGATTGTCCTTCTATTAAAAAAAGGCAACACATCTGGTGTAATTCCTAGCTTCTTAGTCAATTTAAAAGTGACTATATCTAAAACTGAAAAGTAAATGGGAGCATCTGCATGAGAGTGCACTGACCAAAAGCCAGTTCCAAAAATCACAGACAAGATAAAAATAATTGGATTAAATGGATTAGGCAACCCTTTTTATAAAAACTAATCTGCACTATATCTGCAATTGTAGACAGAAAATATTCTGGCCCCCCAGAATATATGTGTATATACTTATATGTATTATCCGATGTATGCTTGACAAATAAACAAACAAACAAACATCTCTATAGATTGATGTAGGCTTTCACAGCCCATATCTCTTGGGCAATATTGGGCTTATTGGGTTTAGTGACCAAACTCTAGAGAACAGATTTCCTGATGTTCCACCAGCACCTGCAGCTGGCATCTGCAGGGAGAAGGATTGACTGGGCTCCTGTCTTCATAGCCAGGACAGAACTTACAGAAGTCATGACACCTGGTTATAAAGACAAGAGCCCAGACAGACCCTGCATTGCACCAACCACTTTGCCTCTGAAGATGCCAGCTACAGTTGCCAGTGAAACATCAGGAAATCTGTTCTCTAGACCACGGTCACTAATCTCTGAAACCCAACACATTCTCCGCTCTGTCTTTCCAAGAAGAATAGCAGAAAGAGATGAATAAAGAGATGGTGATGTGGGGGTGAAGGGAGATAACTACAATGGGAAGGAAAGTAAAGAGAAAGTTGAGGATAAAATATGACAGAGATTAAACAACAGGAAGTAGCTATACAGAGAACGAAAGAAAATTGTTGCCAAATTCCCAACAAGTGTTTTTGGGTTCAGAATGCATACACCTATGTTTGCTTACTCTTCAGAAAGCTACAGTGAGTTCAATTGCTCTTACACTCTTGCTAGATTCTTGTAAGCCTGGAGATTAATCCTTTCACTGGTGGCAAGCGATCTCCATAGCCAAATATGCCAATTAACAGTGATAGTTTCTACAGAAGCTACCTGGATAGGGGAAATGTTGGCATGGTAGCTGGTACACTGGTAATATGAAGAAGTAACACTGTATATATTGTGTTGCTCATGTAAACTATACAACTTGTGCACAGTGCTATGGATAAATTGTTCAGCAGAACCCCTTAATGTATACTCAAATGTGTGAGAGGACTGTACTAGATACCTCTTAGTTACCAAACATTTATCAGTAATTTCAGGGGTTATTTTTTAAAGCCCTAAACAGCTCAGGAACAGGTTATTTGAACAACCACCCACTTCATATTCTAGAGAAGACATCCAGAACCAGTAGTGGTATTCTGCCAGTTCGCGGCTAATCACGTGAACCGATAGCGCTGGTGAAAGGTAGCTCCGATGATCGGCATTTTTGTGTTTTTTGAGCCCTCCCACCCGCCTGCGCTCTTTCTTTACATTTATCTGCTCAGCCAAATGACACGGCTGAGCGGATTTCCCTGTTACAACAGCTGGGAGGCACTTTGGCTGGGGCTTGTCTGAGCTGCGCATGCGTGCGTGCTGTCACCGAACCGGTGGCAGCGCAGGTAGGAAACCATGGCTGTCCAGAACCTTATCAAAATTTTACTCAGACATTAGTAGGATGATAATGGGTCAAGATCAGACTATTTTGTAGATTACTTTTTAAGAATGGAGACTGTATTTTAATTCTTTGATTATTGATACTTTATTTTATTGAATACTGTTCTTACTGTTCATTAAAATATCAACTTGGACTTCTTGACAAGGAACAAAGTTTATAATATCCTCCTCCTCATCTTGCTGAGCGTATTACACCCCTGATTCATATTGTAGAACACAGGTGTCAAACTCAAGGCCCGGGGGCCAAATGTGGCCCGCTATGTCATTTTGTATGGCCTGCAAGAGCTGCAAAGTTCTGATTGTCTTTAAATAAATAAAGCAAAACATTTAGGAATTTGGTTACATTTATACTGTCTTACAGTTACATGTGGCCCTTTGAGGGCAACCATTACTCTGATGTGGCCCTCAGTGAAAATGAGTTTGACACCCCTGCCCTAAGCTCAGCCCAACATTGGTCCATTCACCTTTTCTATTGTTCATATCTTGTCTACTGGCAAGACATTAAGGCATAAAGACAAGTGTGGTACTAAAAGAGTTAAGGGCATGATAGCCTGGGGAAAAACTCTGTGTTGCCCCCTTTCCCTTGGTGCCCTAAGCACGTGCTTATTTTGCTTAATGGTTAATCCAGGGCTGATCCTATTATTAACAGGCAGAGGCTGAGCAAGGAATTTCAGCTGGAGAGAGCAGCTGTTAACTTGTCATACTCATTTGAGTGTGAAATCTCTTGTTAGATGGAATGGAGTGGAGCCAATCCCTAGCCGAATTGCCTATCACTCAGAAAGAGAGAGGACAACTGAGAAAGCAGGGGAGAAGAGCTGCTTCTGCTCTGCTGAGTAACGTCTTGATTGCTATACAACCAAAGAGATTGGACACCTACAGGGAGCACATGTTGATAATATGGTTGACCCTTGCAATCTCCACTTTCATCTCTAGAACTGTATCATATGTGAGTAGACAAGAGACTAGTTACAACTGCAACATGGAAGATTGGGATCACTGAATTACATTTTCAAGGGATTCTCATATTCAGAACTGCCGAAAGGAAGGAAGGAAGGAAGGAAGAAAGAAAGAAAGAAAGAAAGAAGAAAAGAAAGAAAAGAAGAAAAAAGAAAGAAAAGAAAGAGAAAGAGAAAGAAATAAAGGGAGAGGAAGAGAGAAATGAGAGAAAAAGGGAGAGAAAGAAGGAGAGGGGGAGAAAGAGTGGGAGAGGAAAGAGAGAGAGCAAAGAAAGAGAACTGGCAGCAGATCATTATTACGTATATGTAATGCATTCTAATATTTATTTTTGTTTTAAAATAAAACATAAAAATTTTTGTTTTAAAATAAAACAAAAACCTTCCACTCATTTTAATATAGAACGTAAACAAATACATCAAATGTTTAAAAAGTGCCAAAGTAGGAATATTAGGTTTACAATATTATCGTTATCATTTGGATAATGTAATTGAATGATAAGATATGATGATGATATAATAAAGTATACAGCAGTTCATGTGTATTCATTGTAGTAAAATAATTATATGGATAATTGCTATAAATATTCATGTTTGAAAAGTATCATTTCAATATCTCATATATGAGGTCATTCAACAATATGATTTCAATGTTTTCAGAACAACTGCTGCTTAGGTAATTACAGCATAATTTTATATAAACCATCCTGGAAATTGTGTTGCTGAAAGGTATATAAATCTTTTAAGTAAATACATAAATGTTTACTCAAGAACAAATCCCATTAAGGTCAATGGCATGTATGCCCCAATAAATCAGCTTTAGATTGCATTTAAATTAGAAATATGGTTGTTTGAAAACTCCAACTCAGCTTAAAGAAGCATTATCTCTTATAATAGAGATGGCTATTAGATAAAATCTATATTGATTAATGTTCAGCATACAGAAGACAAATAGTTTTCAAAAGCAGGAAGGATGTGATAGAAAACATATTTTTTAGAAACTCTGGAACTGAATACAGGAAGATTTTAAATAAAACTTTTTTTATTGGGTACAATTAAATCCAAGTACTACACTATTACTAATTAATTAGGAATGTCTCTTTTCTTGTAAATTATAGCTGTAAAGTTTTAGTCATCTATACTATGACTATATTGATTGTTTGCATTATATTCTTAAGATTTTTTTAAAGTAAATGATAATGATTCTTAGACATATTCCTAGAAATACTCAACAACTTGAATTTTGGCAGCACATATTATTTTGAAATCAAGAGTTCTGTATGTAGAAGAAACGATCAAATATAGTTGATATTTTTTATTAAAAACTGAATACTTAACTGATAGAATGGTGATTTAACTAAATAATACACGAAGTTTTAAGTGTCTTTGGCAAACTGTAATAGAATAAATAGTAGTTCATTTTACTATTAGACAACTTTATATTAATATCTGTATGTTTTGTACAAAGATTAACAGTAGTACCCAAAAAGAACACTTCACAATGAGTAGCATTAGTGGGTTTTTTTGTGATAATTTTGATTAAAAATTACAATTGGAAAAAATAAAAACTAATACAAACTACAAAGATGTAGTAAAAATAAATAGGGTAGAAAAGGAAAAAAAGATATAAAGAAATAATTCCCTCCTTTATCACAAATATAAATAACCTATCCATATAATTAAGTAGAATCAGCTCATTTACTGTTTACTGGGAGGGCTGACATGATTTCATTGCTAACTATAAACAAAATCTAAGCATATTGCTATTTATTCCTTATTAATAAAAGTCTATTAAGAGTTAAAATAAGTATATATCTATTTTAGCCTTGATCAAATAAATCAATTCTATATTTCTTTCTTATACTTTTAACAATCTTGTTTTTTAGTCCCTTCAAATAATGTCCTAGAATTTGATTTCATTTTATTTTTGCTTCCTTCTCAGAGAATCTTTCAACACTTTAAAAGATCTGTTTTGTATATCCAGGAAGAAAAGTTTATCCAAATCACTCTTGGCTTGATACTTGAATGTCTCCTTTAAGTATTAAAGCACCAACCAATTTAATTTGTACAGCCAGTATATCATCTTTTTCCATGTCATATTTAAATCTATATTCAAATGTCTTTCAGTCTTATATAGTATAGCTTCTGTGACATTATTAACACACTCTTTGCATTAATGATACTAACTATAATATGGTATCAGAGATTCTTAATTCCTGAATCCATTGTTCAAAAGTATCCTTCAAAAATGTACTATTTCAGTGTTTTTCTCCATTCTTTATTAATACATTAAATTTAAATATTCTTCCCCTATAATTATAAACTTTTTTCTAGTTCTCTTAATGTCTAACTTTCAAAGCTCCATCCCAATTTTAAAAAAAACCCTCAAACAATCATAGTTCCCACAGGAAGGATTTTTATAGTACAGTAATTTTTTTTTTAATTCTACTTCTATTTGGATCCTTGGTCCATTATTAACTTTTCAAAATTAACACTTTAAGCATCCTTTTCCTTTATTTCAAAGTAATATTTTCAATCCTTAAAATTGTATTTAAAACTTCTTAAAACTTCTCTAAGAAAAAGAAGACCCAGTTAATACAGTGTTTCCCCAAAAATACGACCTATTCAGAAAGTTAGTCCTAGCTTGATTTTTACATGTGTGCCTAATATAAGCCCCACCCCCAGTGGTGGGATTCAAAAAATTTTGCTACAGGTTATGTGGGCGTGGTCATGTGACTGGGTGGGCATGGCTTGATGGTCATGTGACTAAGCTGAAAGTGGATTTAAGAATAACAGCCTGTAAGAATGAGATGTAAAGAATCTGTACAATTAATTAATAATTGAAAAATAAACACTTAAAATGGAACAACAATAACCAAACAAAGGAGTTTGTTACTTTGTGCCAGTATTGCCACAAAAATCTTACCTAGCTATCACTACCTTACCTGGACCAACAGTCCCTATGGAATGAGAGCTATAGCAGGGAGAGAGAATCCAGGGGATTGAGGGGAAGCCATGTTTAGTCACCTAAGCTTTTTAGACTTTTCATCTTAAAAATGTACTGAAGCTTTTTTCAGCATTCCAGCTAGGCGGCAATGTTCTGTGGGAACTTGGAAGGACAGTGCCAGAAACCTCAGAAAACAGTGCCAAGAAACTCAAGCCAGCCCTTCCTCCTTTAAGAAAACCAAGAATCACCAGCTAAAAGAGAAAAGTCAGAGCAGACAGCGCTGACAATAGAAACAGTTAAGTGGAACTATTAAGATAAGGAGAATCAGGCTAAAAATAACTCACCAAGGCATTCATTAACCCATTAAGGCAGGAAGATAGGATCCAGGGCAATCACTTTAACTAGAGGCACACAAGTAAACCCATCAAGCTGCAGGAGCTTCAAAGGAGAGAGACTGTATTTTCTGTTTATAAGAACCACTTTAAATTTACCCTAGAGGTTATCCTGAACCAGTCCGAACCCCTTGAATACCATCCCTGGTTAGGGGTGACTTAGACCAGAGTTCCTTAACCTTTCTGACTTGCTGGCTACATTTCCAAGAAAGTGTGAGCGTAAGAGGACTTCATTCTTCTCTCTCTACGGGAAAGCCTGTGGATCAGGGAGAATATATAGCATTTTCCAGGGATCCTTTAGAGGGAATTAAGATTTGTGTGCATGGAGGTTCTCCGAGAAATCCTTCATATAGGATTTCAAATGCCTTTTTGACCTGTTAAGAATTGAACTGGCTTTTCTTCCAATAGGAGGAATGGGTAGAGAACGCAAGTGCCCCAGGATATGATTCTGTCCCATTTTTCCCCATCCTATTAGGCTGAATAGCAAACACTTTAGCTTCAGGTACTGTGAGGAACAGGCTAGACACAGAGACGGTGTGTACCTTTTAGCTGTTTACGACTTTTGGCCAGGTCATTCATCCATTTCATTACTTCGGGATTTGATATCTTGTCAGCATGGGAAGGCTGCACAGAAAAGGAAAGAAAAAGGCAACTATCAGAAAGTGGATTGCAATGTTACTCTTATCAGCACCAATATTGAAATCACACATATCCCTGCCAAGATGCAGTTTGGTATTATTAGCATAGAGCAGGGGTCAGCAACCTGCGGCTCTGGAGCCGCATGTGGCTCTTTCATCCTGCTGCTGCAGCTCCCTGTCACCAGTCAGCTCCACAATTGATAGGGCTTTCGATTAGGACAGATAGAGAAAAAAGGACCCAGCACTAGGATGAAACTCTATGGTGGGGGAACTGGACTTGCAGTTGGCTCCAGAATTGAATGGGGGACTTCCAGTTAGGACCTTTGTGGCTCTTTGAGTGTTTAAGGTTGCCAACCCCTGGCTTAAAGCAGTGATAATCTTTTTCTTCACCCCTTTTAAATACCTTTTGTGGCCACAGACCAGGGCCACGGACTCCCGATACTTAATATGTGATGACGTTGTGGTGCCCTAGGCGGTCTGAGGACCACTGGTTGAGAACTTCTCTAGTCTAGAGAAGCCAGATCAACTTTCCAGGTAACATTGGAGGATGATCTAGATCAGATCACAACTGGACTGACCGATCACCTCTTCTGAACCTGAGGTCCATCTAGTCCAGGGGTGTCAAGCTCAATTTCATTGAGGGCCACATGAGGGTTGTGGTTGACCTTGGGGTGGTCATGGCTGGGTGGTCACAGCTGACTGGGTGGTTGTGGCCAGCTTGACATTGCTTGTGTTGGGAGCCGCCTGTGCTGGCCCAGGTGAGGCTGGGGGGATCCTTTGTGTCCAGCGTGCACCCAGGAGACAGTGGCAGCCCCTCACTGACTCAGGGCAGTCCTGCAGATCTAAGCCTGACCGTATTCTGGCCCAGATGGCCACCACCAAGTTTTAGATCAGTGCCTGGCCAACTTGGGCTGGGGCTGAGGTGCTGGGGATCGGTCCTTCACTGTTTCCAGGGTAGCCTCACGGCCAGATCTACCCACATTCCAGGCTGGATCTGGTCCCCAGGCCTTGAGTTTGACACAGCTGATCTAGTCATTCTAAGAGTTGAAAAAAGGCTCATTTCTTTGCCAAGAGGTATAGTCCTATCAAGGAGGCCTGGCTTGCTGCTGGTGGGATCAAAGAGAAACATGTTTTCTTCTCTCTATTATGCCTCTTCTTTCTTTCTTTCTTTCTTTCTTTCTTTCTTTCTTTCTTTCTTTCTTTCTTTCTTTCTTTCTTTCTCCCTCTCTC
>JAOYMU010000252.1:75830437-75846360 GCA_025802295.1 Psammodynastes pulverulentus | reverse complement strand
CAAATGATAATAAATTTCCTGGCATTAACTGGCAGGCCTCTTTGGCTCTTATAAATCACTCTTACAAAGTGTTTTAAGAAAGAAGGAGAGGAAGGGAGGGTAAGAGAAAAGAGACGCTACTATCTCTTCCCGGATTACTGGCCCCATTCGTAGCTTTTCGTGCACTGCTCCGTGTACCCAAGGTCCTCGGACGGACCGCGCTGCCCTTGGCAGTAGAGGAGGAGAGACAGTAAAGGTTGCAACCGATTGGCAAAACTGGAGAGAACGGAACTTCTCGGATCCTTGAGAGGAGCTCAAGGAGAAGTGGGACGGGGTACATTCCGGGCAGCAGCACATAATAATAAATAAACGCAGGTACGATTGCCGGCATGCCAAACTGGTAGTAGCTTTAAAGTCGTCCTTCGCTCCCATCCTGTTAGCTACACACACACACACACACACACACACACACACACACACACACACACACACACACACACACCAATGCTTTTATCGCAAAGGGAAAAATCGGAACAAAACCAGCAAGAACCGAGCCTGTCAGGAATACACATAAACAACAAAACAAAACAAAACTGCGCTATCCCTTAAAATGGCAAAGAGCGAAGGCGAACAGTCGGAGGGGACAGAGAGAGAAAAAGAGAGAGAGAAAATCAATAATGCCTGATTGACAGCTTTGACCCTTTGATTTCCACGAAAAAGAACTGACTCCTAAGCAAGTCCCACGGAAGAGGGTCTGGGGGTAGAAGCGGAGGAGAGGAAGAGGAGTGTTAACAGAGCTATCAGCTTCTCCAATTTGTAAAGGGGAAAAAAAAGGAAATAAAAATGCCCCGGGTGCGTTGTTTGCTTCCAGATGTGTAAGATGATATAAGGTCTGGACTCGGTTTACCTGGTCAGGGCAGAACCGCAGGCAGGTTAATCAGGTGAGTCGCCGGGGATTGAAAAGAAGCCGAAGCCGGGTTTTTTTTGCTAGGAAAGTCTACAACACCATGCAGGGACATTGCAAAATCTTTACACACGCCTCCTTTCACTGGGCTTCCGCGACCTCAGCCGGAGAAGGGGGGAGATGCTGGTCCGAGGCAGCCCGAGCCCCCCTGCTCAAGCAGCTGCCTGGGGATGGGTAAGCTTGCCTGCAGGACAGGGCCCATTGAAACAGCTGCTCCGCATCAGGCGGAGAGGCTGGGGAGGGAAAGAAAGGCGGCGGTGGGCATCCGAGGGATACACGGGCCTCCCTGTTTCCTTGGTAGAGTCGAGCCGCACTCAGTCTGACCCAGGACGTCACTCTGCCTGTCTGTTTTCTCAATGATAACTTGGCAGGAGAAGGGGAAAGCTGCGATCTCCCCCCACGTCCCCCCCCCCACTTCGCGTTGAGATCATGGTTTGGTATGTGCATTTTCCCGCATGCATTCTGCAATATATCTACGTACATGATCTGTGTTTTGTTTTGTTTCTGTTTTTTTTTTTAAATAATCGGCTGTGTATATTCAGGGGATCGTGAGTTGCTTCTGGACTGTATTTGCGTTAGTTTGAGTCTGCTTGCCTGCCTGTCTGTATCTGTTGTTTCCTTGCTGCTGTTCTTAAAGGAGCTGGGCAAAGAGCTGGTGGTCCAGGTATGAATTCAATTTTCTTTGAAATAAAACAAAAAGATGGATAATGCTATCGATTTATTTATCTTATCTATTATTTTTAAAGACTGTAATGTATAGCCCATAATTATAACTTCTCAAAGCATCCAGGCTCATAATGGATCTTCCTACACCCCACAGACAGAACCTTGAAGCCTTCCTCCAGAAAAACCCCACCAGTATCCAGAACTGGTTAAAACTTTCTGTTCCACCAAGGCACATCTGAGAAACCTAGTTTGCCCTCATCCATCTCAAAGCCACCTCTATCTATTTGTTTGAGAGGTCCTGCACCTTTCTGGGTAGAAGATGGAAAGCAGAAATAGTTGTGTATCATCTTATCGCTATCTGAATTGCTGGCTAACTTCCTAAAGTGATTGCACTGTGTACATTGAAAATCAAGGAGAACATCATTGTATTAAAAAAGCAAGGGACACAAACTGGAACTTCCCCATATAAAAATGGACAGAGCATAGAAACTTCCCAACATACCTTTCTGATTTCACATTGACTGCAAAGATTGGATCTCAAATTCATCCATTGTTATTCTGAAAATTCTAAAATATTTTCAGCTGAGAGAAAGATTATTGACCTGAACTTACTTCATGTTCAAGAGGATTTGAACTTAGTTCTCTAGTTCTAGTCTAGCATTTAGACACCTCACAATGATTTACATTATGTAGACTATTTTGGCAAATTAATAGTGATGTCAATTTTAACCATCAGATCCACAAAGCAAAGTTGTATTGGCAGAACTCCATTTAATAAAAGTTTTGATATATTATAACAAGGAATTAAACTAGTCATAATATATGGTACAACCTATAGCAATTGTAATGTGGTCATCCTGTATGGTACAACCTATAGCAATTATAATGTGAGTTTCAGCCGACTCCAACTCCAAATACAAATGGGGATGGAGAGGGAAAGAGAAAAAGAGATAACAGAATAAGTAAAAGAATCCATACAGGGTATTAAATTATTGCTTATCAAATGGGAACTGTTACAGAAGATCCTCTTATATAATACATTTTCTGTGCCTTGAAATCTAGCCATACTGGAAATACTAATAGTTGGGTATAAGACGCCATTTATTGGAAAACAAAATTGCTTCATAAATGGTCTTTGCTTTAGACCAGTGTTGGTGAACCTTTTTGGCATCAAGTGCCGAACCGGGAATATGTGTGCACATGTGCACGTGTGTGTGTCAGAAACTGGAAGAGCAGCCACTGGTGCTGCTGCTCTTCCAGTTTCCAGTGTGTGCATGCACACTGGCCAGCTGGTCTTTGTGCGTGCATGCGCATCAGAAACCAGAAGACCAGGTGGCCAGCTTGCGCATGCACACCAGGCAGCTGCTCTTCCGATTTCCGGTGCTCCCACACACATAAAG
The DNA here is from genome assembly GCA_025802295.1 of Psammodynastes pulverulentus. Lineage (NCBI taxonomy): Eukaryota > Metazoa > Chordata > Lepidosauria > Squamata > Psammodynastidae > Psammodynastes > Psammodynastes pulverulentus. The sequence continues at coordinate 75,843,351 of JAOYMU010000252.1, read as the reverse complement.
ACCAACTGGTCAGAGCTCCGGAACCCAGAAGAGCAACATGGCTGGAGCGATGGCTCTGTGTGCCACTTCTGGCACGCATGCCATAGATTCGACATCACGGCTTTAGACCATCCAAATGATATACTACTAAAGCTCTCATGTCTGATTATTTGTAACTTTCAATTGGGCAAAATGGTACATTGTAGGGAAACAATTTTTAAATCAAGGCACCTTAAATGGGCTAATTTAAAGAATGAGTCCCAAAATCTGGGACCAATAATTCCCAAGGAATTGAAAATGGCTGCTTTAGTGCTGCTGTGACACTACACTGCTGTGGTCAGCCACAGTCACACAATCATCATTTTGGATGTTTCTTGACAAAGAAGATCAATGGGGAAGCCAGCAGGATGTTGGAAATCCCTTGCTCTGCTTTTTTGCCCATCCATGACCATTCAGTTTCTTTGTTTAGGTAAGGAAATAACTCTGAAACAATACCCCTAAAGATCATGGGGATGTCTGATTTCCATTAGCATGATGAATGAGAAATATCACTCTTAATTTTTCAATCTTAATCATATAGTTTAACATATTGTGAACTGATAGGGGGCAAGAGGACAGCTGAACATTTAAAAAATTATGGAAAAAAAATTCTTATAATGTTAGTTTCTTTATACTTACTATAACAATTATGTTAGTTTGTAACTGCTTGTTATCTTCCCAGTTTAGAAGCTGATATCATCAAAGATTATCCATATATTAAAGTGATAAATGTTGGAATTATTAAAAAAATAAGAGAATATGCAGTGAAATCCTAAGAATTCAGAACACAATGGGATTTTTTTTCTGTATCACAAGAGCTACTGTTATTAAAAATGCAACAGATTTTTAAGTTTTCAGACTATTTAATGTTTCTAAATATTCTTCAGTATCCCAATATACCTGTGAAAACAATAATCAACAACATATATAAATATATAGTTTTATTTAGAGCTCCATTTGACAGTAATGTACATAGAAATAAATTCCTAATGAAAGTAAATCACCCATATTAAACATATATCTGTACACTTATAATCTAATCTTCACTGACCTCCACTGGTAGAAGCCAATCAATTTATCTGCATCACCTGTGCATAATATTTCATATACTGGAAAGTGAGATAATTTCTATAAGTTTAAAGTAACAAATTACAATTATTAATAAACAAACATTGGTTACTTTCAAATCATTATATGCAATAATCAAAAATTTGATGTGAAAGAAATCATAACATGTGTAACTTCTCAAACTTGTATATGGTGAACAATGGTCCTTCGGTATTCATAAGCAAGTATGTAGAAGACTGGAACCAAAAATTGTAAGAAAGCTGTATGTACTGTAGCTCTGTTTGTCCAATGGGGATTTGAATTCATATCTTCATGCTTCATTGCTTTGAAACCTGAAGACAGTTTCCATTACAAACCTGAGCATCTGGTGCCTCAGCAAAAAAAAAAGTTAAACATCTTGCTGGATATATGTTATATTTTGGCTGCATTTATAGCAATTTTCTGGCCAAAGACCACACAAGATGTTCACAGAAATAAAAATGTGAAGAAAACCAATTAGATCCAATTTGCAGATGTGATGACAGTACTAAAATTTGCCCATGAAATCCATTTACAGCTGTTTGAGAACAGAATATAGATAGCTGCATATGAGTGGTATGTATGTGGAGATAGACTATATGTATATCATACAGGTACAAGCAGAAATGTTTGTATGCAGGGGTCTTTGGACTGAAACTTGTATTTTCTAAAAAATATACATTAATGTCAGAAGCAAAATGTGCATTGCAGTAAACAGAATGCAAGAAAAACAGTTTAAGTAAACACCTTTAATATTTAAGTGGCCTTGATGAATGTAGTTTATCAAAGGTCAGTCCCAATTGGTCTGTTTATTTCCTTGAACTATATCCATATTTCCTTTTCATTAAGTCAGGGCTGGCTTTGGAATATTCACTGAGAATTATACTTTTAAAACATCAAATACACTACTATATTGGTCAGTTTAAAAATACAGACTCTATTTACAATCTGTACACTGTTTCATTAGAAATTGAGATATCCAACCAAAGCATTGAGCAGGGGTTGCTTCAGTGAGGAACTTCAAAGCAATCTGAACAAAGGGTTTAGAGAAGAATGCCAGTGGAACACAAGAGATTTTGCAGTATGAGATAAAATTCTGACAAAGTGGAATAAGACTACTGAAATCAGAGAAGTATTGCTATAGTGAAAAAGAATTTGAATAAGATCTGTGTCCAGCTCACAGGAACATTGCTTTATGGAACATTATAAAATTGGAAGTCTGATTCAGTCTAAAGAGGAAATCATTGGCCACAATTTAAAGCACAGTAGAATTTTTATTAAAAGCATGCTGATGCATTTTACACAGTAACCAAACTTTAGTAGGAATTATATATTTCTGGAAGATGTTAAACAAATCACTAGAATTAAATTCATTCTGAAAGGGAATGTGTATAAGAAGGGAGGGAAAACCCTCACATGCCACCTGTAATGCATATTTAAGCTAGAGTAGAGATTATTTTACAGAAGATAAGTACAGTTTTATACAGTTATCAAGCATTCCCCAAGTAGTGTATTTTCTTCATGGTTCAAGAATGCATAACAGAAATCAGCATTTTTACAGCACCACTGAAAAGACTTCAAGTTTACAGTAGTGCACTTTCAATCTCTTAGCCCCTAACTGTAAATTGATAATGCTGATTCCATTGCAGATGCTTATTTGGGAAAATTCTGAATAGCTTTATAGATATTACTACTGTAGTTAGCGTCTAACAACACAGATAAAAACAGACTATTGCTAATGGCTGGCAATGTTAAAGAAAAAAAATCACTTAAGAGGTATGTGAAGATGGGCTTGCAGAAGAAGCTAACTGAAATCTGAAACATACAGTAATTATAAAACTCTCAAATCCATTTAAATTCATTTCTTAATTACAGACTCCTATGTTCAGAAAGAAGTTCATGCACAATCAGCTAATCATCAGAAGGACCAAATAATGGATGAAGCCAGTTGACTCCCAATGGAAGACTGGATTTACTGAGACAAACGTTTACTGTTTCTCAGAATTAGTAGGTAAGTTTTATTACTTTTTAATACATACTCCCCACAAAATTGAACACCTTAATTAGTTGGATAAGAGAAAATGAACAAAAATTGAAAAAGCTTAAGAATGATAATTATAGTAATGATAATATAACTATATTTAAGCACAATCTCAAATAGAAAGTGTGCAGCTGTGCAGCCTGTATACTTTAACTGAAAATAACTCATGAGCCTTGCAAACTCTTAAAAAGCATGTATGCCATTAAATAGGCTGTAGAAAGTAAAATCAAGTACAGTAATACTGAAAAGAGTGTGAAAATGATGTGAGGGGAATATTTTGCAATGGATGTACAAAACAAGATGATCAAAATATAGAAAAATGGGGCAAACATTCAAATAATTAAAATAAGTAAAGGAAATATAATGACTTTAAAAATATGTCGGCTGCACTATACCAATGTGTAGCATTGTTTAAAACTTTAAATAACAATTTTATTCACCACAAAAAGTGAAGTCTTTATTCGATTTTCAAGCACACAGAAATCCATTGTGGTTTACACATGAGAACTGAAAGAAATCCCTGTGTGCTGGGGATTTACACTGTTTTATTGCAGTGGAGAATAAGATCCATGTTATACCATTGCCTGACTGCAATAAAAAGTTGAAATACAATGGGATACCTACATAAAGACGTACTGGCTGTAAAGACTATATGAAGTTTCTCAGTTCATCTAGCCTTGTCTGTTCTGACAAGCAGTGGCTTTCCAAATCTTAAGCAGATGTGTTTGTCAGCTCTGTTATCTAAAAGCCTTTTATCTTTGGATGCCACTGTCTTAATTTAGGCTTGACTGCATACAGTGGATAACATTGTGCCATTTCTCTGCAGATGCTCTATTGGATTTATAAAAATATTGGGTTAGGACACTGAGTCTGACCTGACTTCCAAAATAGTGGCTACCGAGGATGGAATTAAGAGAAAGATTGCATACTCTAGAATATTATAGATGAAAAATAGATGTAAGAAAGAATACATATGTTAAATAATATGTAATGCATACTTCTAACAGGAGAGCGCAAATCAAAGCCAAATATAGAGATGTTAAGAAACGCATATCAGTTATATATTGGTGCCTTATCCACTAGATCAATCTGGCTCTCATAATCCCACTATAATCATCTCACCATAATCAGTGTTTATGTACTTTTGTGATGTCTTAATGAACAGAGAGGTACCTGGAACAATGAATAATACATACAAACAAATATTGACTTAAAATTATGTGCCACACAGATGCATTAAAACTCAAAAAGTAGCCTGGAAGTGATATCGTGCTCTTTGCCATTAAATGTTAGGGGGGAAATAATGATTAATGGCTAGTAAACTTTCATTATAGAATTTTGATAACATTCCATATGAACTAAAATGGTGGGTTGTACTCTATGCTGAAAGAGAAACCAGAAGCTAGTGCTTAGTATTCTACCTACAACACTCTATAAAAATTATTTTCATGTAAAAGTAGAGGTGTGAACTTTGCATATCATGATCAAGCTACATCAGTCCTATGGGCAACAATTTCTCCCCTCAGAGATAAAATAATATGAACCATCGATGCTGTACCACATTCTCAAAGTGATGTGGGAAGGAGAATTATTCTGTTAGGTGTAAATGGTGCCTTTAAACATAAGGAATAATTAAATATATACTTTCATATTGGTTCTGTTATTAACAAGAAGATTATGGGTCTTCAAAAGGGATCATGGTGATAGATTTGATTTGTATTGAAAGGATGACCAAAAATGCTTGTGAGATATTCTCCTTCAAGTGTTTTTTGGGGAGGGGCATATTTGGCATTAGGCATAGTGGACCTTCACTTTGGGGGGGGGGATTTGTTTCCCTACATCAGGTAGCAAAACATCTTGAGCCAAGACCTGTCAGAAATAGCACAAGATCTTTTTGTCTTTGTGGAGGCTGAAAATTATGATTCTTCCTTAGCATTGTTATAGACTGAAGGTCATGCACATTTTCCCAGAAAGCTCAATGGCACATAAACACACCCTTTGATATTAGCAAGTCTATCCTTCCAAACAAATGTGTCTCACCTTGATGCATTGTAATTTATAGACTTAGTGAACATGATGCAAATATAATTTGGTGTATATGACATGGATCCCTTGTCATTTTCTAGTATTTTTCTATCCAGGTAAAAGCCTATAAGAAAACAATGGAAAATGAGGAAGAAACAGAAGCTATCTATCTGCCTGGTTCCCTTGCTTCTAGGACTAAATAGGCAGTTCTGTCCTCTATATCTAACATCTCCAAATAAAGATGCAACCAAGAATGATAAGTTGAATGTTTAAAGAGACATAAAAATGTTACAAAGCATGGTAGCCTTTTTCAAGCAACATAGTCAGCAGTCACTTAGGAAAGCCATGGGAAAAAATCACATTTTTATAGCATATGCAATCCATGTCCAAGGCAAGTGGAATAACACTATTCAGAAAAACACTCCTACCTTCTTTCCGAGATTCCACTTCCTTCTCTATTCTGGTTTTCTATGCTTTCTCACTCCACAACAAACTTTTTATTATCCTTGTTTAAGCTCAGTTCACACTGAGCTTCTTTCTCTGTTTAGTTTTATTTTGCTTGCAGCCCTTTTTTCTTCTGATATTACCAGCCTGTGCATAGAGCTTCTTAAATAAAGATTAAATTCACCATATATTTCCAAAAGCATATTCTTCAGTCCCTATCTTTTCAGGTAGGAAATAACTGGTATCTCTACCTAGGTAGGGGCTAAGAGGTAGTGTTGTGCTGTGTTTTTTTCTAATTGTCTCATCCTTTATAGCAGCTTTCCTTAAGGTTTGGATGGTACCTACCCCTACCAGAAATTAAGAAAACAAGTCTCCTAGTTGAGCAGGAGGTTGGAATAGAAGACCTCCAAAGTCCCTTCCAGCTCTATTCTAATTGAAGTTAAAAAGAACTCTTCCATAGGATCAGCTCTTTGGGGTAGACCACTTCAAGAAACTGAAACCACAAGGATTCCAGTAATGCCGTTTTATTGCTATAGGGAACAATGACAGAATCTTGAAAACCTGTCAGAGTTTCTCTCTGTTCGCCCTTAAAGCAAAAAGCATCAGGATACACTTATTTTGAACTTCTTTCCTTGGGCTTTCCACTTTCCCAGGACTGAATTACTGTTTTACTTGTTTTAATGGCTTCCAAGGTCATCTCTACATTTCTGTATACACAGAGTCTTAGATTTGTAAAGATTGTTGCCATATGCTGTGTTGGACTGTGGTTTTCTTGCTTTAATGAAATGATAGGGCTTGTTTTGGAATGTTTCCAAATATTAAAAATGTGCTAGTCCCAACTGTGGTAGCTAAAAAGGACTGTCTGTATATGGATAGCATACATTCTCCACTGTCCTTCTTCTGCTCATCCAAAACAAATTCCAGGGCTCAAGATTTCTTAGGTGGAATCTGTTTTACATAGGCTTTACTTGGTGTCTCATGGTATTCTAATAAAAAAAGGAAAGTAAATTTTGTAAGCCTGAATCTTGCCAAACGCTGCTGTAGAAGATGCAAGGAAGAAAGAATCAGACGACTAAGACACTGATAAAAGTGCTGGGTTCATAAAGTAACAAAAAAACTTGGATATTAATTTTAAATGGATATTACAACTTTGCTTCTTTATTTCTTTTTCAGATTTTTCCACCAAATGAAAGGCTAAAATCAGTACCAACCAGACAACAACTTCAGTCTGACTTAGAGTAGCTACATAAATAAAGCTTTGATTAGTTTGAATTTCTAACCCCAAATCCATTTTAAACAATGTTCAATTTGCCGCAAAAGTCAGTTGGTTCCATTTTTTAGATTTTTTTTATTTAACATGTTTAAAACCCAAAATGTGATTTAGAATGAATATGAATACTTGTCTTAGTTATCCATTGACAACTGTTAGTTTTGTCTTGGGAGAAATACCCATTAAAATATCATTCAAAAGCTACATGCACAAGGAACACAACAAGCAAGTTCAAACTTTCCCTTCAGTTAGAATTTCCTTTGAGAAAATAAATGAATTATGTTAATTTATCTAGACTTTGTCTAGGCTTGTTTCTGCTAGGTTAAATTGTCTTCTATCCAGTTAAGGAACTGTTTAAGAAATAATAATTTATGCCTTGCTGTGAATGCTCAACTTGGGTAGTTGTGGGTTAAGGCTGAAATTTTCTTCATAAACCAAAACCATAAAAATTTCCCAAGCTTAAGCATCCCAAATGTAGGTGGCAGTTATCTGGAGGACCAGTAGATAGCCATAAAATCACATAGAAAATTCCAATCTTTGCTGCCATTAATTGGTCATCTGAATTTTTCTGGTCCAGATATGTTGGCCTATCATTCCCATTCATTCATTCATTCATTCATTCATTCATTCATTCATTCTTGCTTTAATAAATCCATCTCCATCTCCATCTCACTGTCCAAGCCTTAATCCTTATATTGAATTTTTTGTGCTTAGATTACTTTTGATGATTTTCGGGTATAGCCAAATCCAAAACAAATATGTTAATGGATTTATATTGGAATAAAATATTAAGCCCCCAAATTATTGAGCACAATATTTCTTTATAATTCTATATCTAAAATAGTTGGCAACTATCGTGTGTGTGTGTCTATGATAGTCAACCATCTAAATTATACTTAGGTGGCAGCCCCTGAATTCTGCTAAGCTCTTAATTACAAGTAGTAACACGTCGAGTTTTACTTGCCATAGTTAACTTTCTGTAGTGGAGGGTCCATGACCAGGATGTTCCTCCCACCCATGTCAGTGAGTGATTACATGCAGATGCAACATGTACCACCTTCTGTAGTGAAAAGCAACCTGCTTCTATTTTTAATATACAAGTTATTTAGACTATTAAAAAGCTTCTTTCTAAAAGATATGCCCATTTTTGAAACCAAATAAAGCTTGGAGAAAATGTGATACATATAGGGGAAAAAATTAATAAAAAGAAACCCTTCTCCTTTCAGAGAGATACATTCAATTCTAAAAGAATAATCCCATCCAACAAGGAATATAACTGGGGATGAAATATACGGGTAGATCTCTTGCTGCTGAAAAGAAAAGAAAATGAATATTTGCTATGTCTTATTGAAGCTCCCATTGACTAAAAGAGGCTGCAACTAATGCTGAAGTACTCAGAACGCATGCAGTGACTCAAAAATAACTATTTCTTTGGCTGCCCTGCAAAAATCAATTGAAGGGGTGCTGGTGCCAAAATTTGCAAAATTTGAGTACAGGAAATACTTGTCAAAACATAAATATCCTCCCCTCCCCAGAAGCAATACAAACAGAAATCTCATATACTTTAATTTAGTTTGTTCAGGGTAAATTTGAAGACCATTTTTTTCATGGTGCTAGGCTGAAGTATAGCAAGCAAAGAATCAGATGTTTGAAACTGTCTGGTATGCTTGAGATAAGTCTTTGGGCCTTCTTGACATCAAACGTGCCCTTTCTCTACAGACTTAAGGGGGTGCAGACAAGAAGTGGATTAAACCATATTCTGTGGATTAATATGAAGGCAGAATCTAAACATATTATAGAATCTGTATGAAAAATATACAGTTCCCCTATAGCCGACAAGTTTCCTATCTTTGAGTTCCTGCAAGCTGATGACCTTAGCCATCAAAAATAAAATGCAATGTTATAAAGGATAACACTACAAAAATAGTGTAAAAAAGGTTGGGGAGCTAATGCTTATATTTTGCTTCAAATGAAGGCAAAAATAAATCTGAAAGAAGGAAAATTATAGGATGGGAAGAGGGAACAAATAATAGCATGTCATAGAAGGTTAAAAATAACAAGTCAATAAAGCAAATTAAGTAAATATTATAATGTTGATGCAAAGACCTGTAATATTATCATGGTTTCTAGTTGAAGCTCTATAATATGAAGTTCAAAATTTATTTTATTGTAAGTCTAGAAATATCTTTAAAAAAGGGAAAGAAGAAGGTATTCACAAGTCTGATATTCTGCCCTGTCATATTTTATATCAAACAATGTTTGGCTTTCTTTGTTTTTGCTTGAAGATATTTCGCTTCTCATCCAAAAAGCTTCTTCAGTTCTGGATAAGTAGAACCATCCAAAACTGAATAAGCTTTTGGGATGAGAAGTGAAACGTATCCAAGAAAAAAAACAAAGTCCAGTTGCCTTTTGAAAAAGCACCTTTGGGATAACTATGACCTGGATGACTGAGAATCCCCATAGATACACCACACCAAATGATGATTTCCTATTACATCTTATAATTTTAACATTAACACCCTGATCATCATCAGGGAAAAAAACTTTCCAATTAATTTTGATCATGTGCCATGAATGTGTGTCAACTTTTAGCAGTAAGTAAGCATCTGTATTGGGCAGCAGTGATATAGTAAGATGCTTGAGACAAATAAAAATGACAAAGATTTTCTCCACCGATAAAGACAGAAGTAGAATAGTTCTGCTTTCATCTGAATGAAATATTAGCCTTATTATTTTCATTAATCTGACATATTAACCTTAACATATCATTTCATAACATATCAATGGGATTATTTTGATTTACTATGGCTAAGATTGTGTCTATACTCTGGTTAAAAGCTGTGGATTAAAATTAAAGAAAAAAGGTTTCCAAAAGTTTGCAGCATTTGCTACGTGCATAGAAAACATCTAACAGCAAACCACGATCTAAGAACAAGCAAGGTAGCTGCTTCATCTCACTTTCTTAACAGTGTTGTCATTGCTAGAGAGCAAGCAGCACAAAGAAGCAATTTTAATTATGCCCAGAAGAAGGAATAAAAAAAGCACACGGCATTGGCAACCAAGATGTGAAAGGAAAATGTAGACGTTTGTGCAGATTAAAACAATGAGATAATAAGTAAATTTTGAATGCAGCAACAATTATATTATGCTACACATGGTAAAGTGATGTAATATAGACAATTTATTGCTGTCACCTTTGTAATGTCTCATTCCTGCTTTGCTTTAGGTTTAAAGATTATGCGGGATAAAAATATAATTTCAACCCTGGAGAGTTTTCGAATAAATGATCTCATACTTGGAATATCTAACTGGAAATGGAATGATCCCAGTCCCCAGAATCAATTATATGTATGATATATCTCACCTTCCGTTATGCTGTCCAAAGAATTAAATAACGATCCGTAATGAATTACACAGATGTAAACTTCTTTGGGGCCAGTGGGACTAACTTAATAATCATGTTCTATTATAATAAAGTATGAAAATAAAAATAATAGCATTACTTTCTATTATATATAAACACACCTAGGTTATATTAGCCATATTGTATACTTTTTTTTTGACTCACTGTATATTAAAGAATACAAACATAGAAACATCAATAAAGGGAAATATTTGTAGCTCAAAGAGGGGATCTTTGTGCTCTCTGAGTTTACTTGTTTTCTTGCAGAAATGGGTAGATTGGATAGCAATAGCACAGACTTATATACCGCTTTATAGTGCTTTTTACAGCCCTCTCTAAGCAGTTTACAGGATCAGCATCTTGCCTTCACAATCTGGGTCCTCATTTTACCCACCTCGGAAGGATGGAAGGCTGAGTCAACCTTGAACCTGGTGAGATTCAATCTAATGCTTTGATTGTGGCTGGGTTTATTTTATTATTATTTTTTTGTGGTTTTCATTGTTTTGAGAACTATCCAGAATTATAGTTCAGAATACAGATAGCCCTCAACTTACAACCATTTTTAACGACAGTTTGAAGTTACTATGGTGCTAAAAACTGGCTTATGACCGTTTTTTCACACTTAGGACCATTGCAGCATTCCCATGGTCACATAATCAAAATCCAGGCTCTTGGCAACTGGCATGTAGTTATGAGGGTTCCAGTGCCTGGAGTCATGTGATTGCCAATTGTAACCTTTCCAGCTGGCTTCTGCCAAGCAAAGTCAATGTGGAAAGCCGGATTCGTTTAATGACCGCATGATTCACTTAACCACTGCAGTGATTTGCTTAACAACTGTGGCAAAAAGGTTGTAAAATGGAGTACAACTTACTTATCAACCGTCTTGCTTAGCAACAGAAATGTTGGGCTCAATTGTAATTGTAATTCGAGGACCACCTATATGGGCAGCTACATAAATTCAATAAACTCACTCACTCACTCACTCACTCACTCACTCACTCTCTTTAAAAATCAGTTGCCAAATGATCGTGGGATAAAGGAATCTACTAAACCAGGAGACACAATAACATATGCTTCATATGGTACATATAAACTTTGGGAGATTCTCTGGTGCCTTGAGCATTATCTACGGCCATTGTGTAGGCTGTAGAAAATGCTCAAGGCAGCCCAGAGAATTAACCATAGTAACTGTCCCATTATAATCTATTGTTTACACTATAATAACTGCAATAAAATAACTGCCCTTTTCACTGGTGAAAAGGTGTCAAAACAAATAGCATATAGTAAATAGTACATTTGGTACAGAGTAAATAGCTGTAAATCTGAAACACATAGTTTACGCTTGGATTTAAATTGCCTCTCTCCAAAGAACCATTGAATTGGATTTAATTTCTAAATGAAACCCAAGATTTGGGGCTTTTTGCAAGCGGCATTTAAGGTAGAATTCTTAGGAAGTATTCCTAAGTATAAGAATAATATATCTAAAGCTCCCTTATTCTGAGCCAGTCATTTGGCTGAATAATGTCTGTAATGATTGGTAGCTTTGTCTATCGCAGGTCTTTCCAGTCATTGTCAGAGATTGAACTGGAATTTTCTGCATTACTACTACTACTACTACTACTACTACTACTACTACTACCACCACCACTACTACTACTACTTTAAATGCATATCCTGCCTTTCCTTTGAGTGGTTTATGCACAAAGTACCCCTCACTTTATTTACTTGCAAAGATATTTCTCTATGATTGAGTGACGGTCTTTTTCTTAAAAGCTTCAAGACCTTTTAGACAAATGGAACTGAATGAGGAATTATAATTGAATGGAGAGCAAGTTTGGTTAGTAATTGCAGCATCAGACTAGACACCAGGAGATTGTGAGTTCTAGTCCCGTCTTAGGCATGAAACTAGCAGAGTGACTTGGTTCAGTAACTGTCAGGTGCAAACAATCAGATTTCTGTGTGACAGGTTCAAGTTGACTAATTTATTGTATGCTACTGGTCATATAAGACTGTTTGCCTTCCCTTGGGAACAAACAAATAACATACCATGGAACTTGGGGGAGGGGTCATTCCTAGGTCTCTTGCAGCTTCATTGGGAAGATAGTTGACCAGCTTCTTGTGATTCCTCTCCAGTGGTGGGATTCAATTTTTTTTACTACCGGTTCTGTGGGCGTGGCTTGGTGGGCATGGCATGGCTTGGTGGGTGTGGCAGAGGAAGGACACTGCAAAATCTCCATTCCCTCTCCACTCCTGTGGGAAGGTTACTACCGGTTCTCCAAACTACTCAAAATTTTCGCTACCGGTTCTCCAGAACTGGTCAGAACCTGCTGAGTACCACCTCTGTTCCTCTCCAAACAAGGAGAGGATTTGCGATCACCCACAATTGCTCTGGAGAGTTGCTCCTTGCGAGGAGACCACGAACAACAATCTCCAGTGGGCTTAGAGTTCTGGGAGACCAGGAAAAAGCTATCTTTCTCAAACCATTGGACACTGGATCCACATATTTTCTTTTAAAATCACTGTTGGAAATTGCCTGATAACTAGGTTTTTGTTGTTATTAGATCTTAGATCAATAAATCTGATAACCGAATTTCCTTAAATCTTTAGTGAAAAGAGTTTTAAATACA
>JAOYMU010000252.1:75786448-75796922 GCA_025802295.1 Psammodynastes pulverulentus | reverse complement strand
CACGTGACGCGGACTCCGAAAAAGGTGCCGGAACGCAGTACCGCTGCGTTCCCACAGAAAAAAAGCCCTGCTCTTAAAATATCAATTAATGTTCAACAACTGAGAAATAGAAACTTTGAAGATCTCAGAACATTTTGATTTTATGAAAAATTGAATATATAAAAAAGAACCAGCAAAAGCCTAAAATGAAAGAAATATGTTTCATTCTTACATCCAAAAAAACCTCCTTAACACGTTAACTGTCCCTGTTCTGTCACCTGTTTTAAAGTTAACAAATGCATGATATATAATAGAAGATTTATAAATTAAAAAAACCACCCCTTTTAAGTAATATTCTTTAAATCTTGCTTTTTGACAGTCATACTATTTGCTCAGTAACTGTAAGAGGCGTATTTTTAAAAGAAAATTGTGAATAAAAACTGACAAGCTATCAGGGGAATCTGAATGCATAATTGATAGGGGCATAAATTAATATGATTAGGCCTTTATTGGGCACTGTTACTGCCAGACCTACAAAAGGGGCACAGAATAAAACATGGCTATGTTCTCTCTGCTGATAGGCATCAATATGTAATGCATATTATCTCCAGCCTTCTCATGAAGCTTGCTTATGACAGCACTCACCCTAATTGAAATTTTTATCTTTCCCCTGCATACAGACAGTTCTGACTAGCAGCTTGCATGGATACAGAAAGAAAATCTAAATGACCCCAATGAAGGTTTCTTTAGAGGTATGGATTTAAAAAAAGAATCCACACAAGTATCTTTAACATTTATGGTTTACCTTATCCTGTTAAAAGATGATCCTAGTTATGCTTTCTGTATTGGAAAAAAATACTCTAGAATGTTATAGATTTCTGCATAAAATGTATATTCTGCATTCATAATTTTGACTATAATTATAATTGCATTTGCATTATATTAATCTTGAAGGGTTGCTGTGAAAACAGAGATTGTCATTATGAAGGTGACCAAGCTGAAAGTTAATGCAGACAAGATCGAAATAATCTTGTCTAATTAGTCTTCATTTAGTAACAACAGTTGGGACTAGTGAAGTAGTCACTAAATGAAACCGGAACTGCATTTATGATCTTACTTCAGTTTTCCCTTGCTTCACAGATCTGCAAAGATCACGCTGTTATATTTAAAGCCTTTCAGGAACATAGGTATCTTCAGGAACATTTTCATTCAATTGTCTCTATCTATCTGATATGATCACATAGAAGAGGTTTCCTTTAGGACTCTTTCTGGAACCTCTGGGGTAAACTTTTTCAGTTGCTGCTCCTATTTTTTAAATAGTATTCCTCTGTAGCTGAGTATGGCTTTAGGAAATCTATTAAGTTCTGACTTTTCCAGCAGGCCTTGGGGATGTACATGGCATGAAGTACACCATGTTTCAGTGTATTTCAAATCAAACATGACCCAACGGAGTCAAATGGCAATTCACTCCAATATTTTACCAAGAAACACTAGAAGCTGACCTCACACCCCCACTGTCCCACCAGAAGATATCTAACAAACTATTGAGGAAAAGCAGAGGGCAATCACAACTGATATTTGTGCATATGATATAGCTGCACTGAAGACATCCAACTATTGTTGTTTTGTTGTTGGTTTGAGCTCCGAGCTTGGCGATTTGGTTGCAAACATTTCGTTCCCATTCGAGGAGATATCATCAGCGCGCTTTGGATTGTGTTTGTCTGGGGGAGCACTGGCCTTTAAATACCTTTCTGAGTCCTGGGTTATGTGATTGGCTGGCTGTAGTTGCTGAATCATAGTCCTTCTGTACCATCTGTGTGATGTAATCTCCAAGCTCGGAGCTCAAACCAACAACATAATTACCAACCCAAGCTACTAATATTCAAAGACATGTCAGCTATTGTTGTGGCCAAAGGCAAAGAGAAATCTGATTCTGCACAGACATCTATATTAATGATATGTGGAATGTCAAAACTGCAAACCAAAACAAACCTGATGTTGAACCTGGAGAAGAAGTATCAAGACTGATCATGGATATTCATTATTGGACTGGACTGCACTGGATCATTTAATATAAGGAAAGTATTAGATAATCCACTGGAGACAAGAAAATCGTAGAAAAAATAGAATAGCCATCATTATTAATAAAGGAATGTCAAAGTCAGAGCTCAGATACAAGTCCTAAAATGATTGAATGATCTCAGAGTCCAGTGCAAGTCAATCAATATTATGATGATCCACATCAATGCTCCAATCTCAGATACAGAAGAAAGAGATGCAGAATGGTTCTACAGCCACCTGCAGTGTCTTATTGATACAATCAAGGCATCATATTGACTATAGCAGAGTGGAATGCTAAAACTGGAAGTAAAATAACAACAGAGAAATATCATGAGTTGATGGAAAAACCTGTGTTTCTCTTTATTATCTGTTCTGACCTAGGCTTCCCTAACATCACGAAGCCGACTCCTTGTCCTGATAAACTCCTTTTATTTAGTTTACAATGAATTCCTCTCCAGCAAAGTCATGGCCAACAGTCTTTCAAGATATTTCACAATTACAGACCTTTATCAGTCTTGGAGAGGTGCCAGGCTGATATCTTTCAGACAATATTGAGTATTGTAACAGACAATACTCAGCAAGAATGCAGGAACAGATCTTCAAATGAACTAATTGTGTCTTGCAAAACCCCACTCCCCTTTCATTCCTCTTTTATTCCCCATGGGAGGGACCATTCACCATCCACCTGTGGCTTTACTCCCAAGTTGACCCTTGTTCCTTAGCTGTTCCCTTTTTTTGGCAGCTCTGCAGATGCACACACTGGAAACAGGCTCTAGCTGTCCTTCTGCCTGATGTCCAACTATGCAGGCAGTTGATAACTGTCAGATGGCGCTGGCTCCATCTCTGCCTCTGATGCAGAGCCCTCATCACAGCCTTCCCCAGACTCCAGGACTGGCCCATGTTCCTCCCCAACCTTTTCACTGTCCAAATCTGCTGCCTGCTCCACTGGCCTCTGGCGGGCCACAACACTATCTTTAAGGGCCTAGCCCTTATTGTATTTGGAGAACTGGTCCCTTTTTAAGGTCTCAACTGAAATGGAAGCTATGGAGACATGAAAGAAGAGAAGAGACAAAAGAGAAAAGGAAAGGGAATGCTAAAAAAGATAAAATGAGAAAAGTGATATATCTGCCTTCATAGGGTAACAAAAGAGTGGCAATGGCTGGTCGGTGCAATATGGAACTAAAGCAACAAAATGACACATCTGATGTCAACTGACATCCCCTTTGCGACCCAGATACAAACTGAAACCAATGGAGTCTAAAAAGACTTGGGAGATTTGGCAACTATGAATAAAGCTTCCCAGATTCTCCATCATAACCAGGCTTAGCCAATCAATAAACAACTGAGATGCTGGGTCCTTAAAGATGACTCAGGAGTTGGCAGTTGAGTGTGTTCTGAATGTAGGCATTTTGGAGAATTTGGGCACAGAAAACTGGAATCCAGAAACAAACAAGTCATATATATAGCCTAAGTGTTGGCATTCTGAAGGATTGAATGATGAAGACTCTGGAAGAAGGAAAATCTGGGTGGCACCTAGTTAGTTTGTAGTCTTCCAGATTACATTATGATACTAAGAAGTGGCACAATTTCTAACTATTGCCAAGATGTATAGGGACAATTTTAATGCAAGCTGGTCCTTAATTGCTTGTCAGTCCAAGCAATTGTTACTTTTAAATTAATAAAGACCTGGCAGTTCAATATTCAATGATCTGAGATATGCTTATTTCATTTTTTAAAGTGATATAATCAGAAATGGAAAACGGACTCTTTGACACCAGAAAATAGGCACAGCTTTAGAGGGTTCACTTAGTGGTTCCAGAGTATTACTTCTGCTATTCACCAAAGAAAATGACAAAAGTTATCCTTCCTTGGTAGATTGGACCATTCAAAATATGCAAGTCAAGAAAGTTTGTTGGAAAATCTTTTCAGTGTTAATATTTTCATTCAGTAAACCCTGCCAAGCAATTTAACACAGTGACAAATCCATAATATCAAAATGAAAGATTTTTTACATGTTAGTTAAATACTCTAAATGAATCCATGTTTTTGCAGACATCATTTATCATTTATGAAAAGTTGCTGAGTAAATCCTTTGGACTTTATACCATCACATTCATCCTTGTTCCAACTAATGTAATTCAAGCACAGTATTGATATTTCTCTCCAGGTTTTTAAAGGGGGAGGAAGGGTGGCCCATCAAATGCAAGTTAGTGGCTAGGCTACATTTGATGCAAGTTTTATATTTATCTTCTTATAGAAGTATGCAGAAGATGTACTTAGCCATATTGATCTTTGAGGAAATGTAGACAAAATAGATAATGTGAAACTTTTATTGTCATTACTGACTATTATATAGAATCTTAGAAAAAATAATAAAGCCATTTAACTAGATTTGTTGTAATACTTTTGCTATGTTACTACAAAGGAGTTAACCTGCAGCTGCCAAACTAATTTCTCTGGAGCAGCACATTATAATAAAAAGAACACTGTATAAAAATAAGTGGTTTAAGAATGTTGAGATATATTATATTTAGAATGGAAATAAATTAAATAATATATTTTTTACAGTGGAATATCCTGCAGAAAAATGAAGAGAAGGTAACATCCTTTTTTATATATAAAAAGTTGTTTTCAAACAGATTCTAGAAAGATGAATCTCCTTTTCAACACTGGAAATCAGCAAGGGAAGAAATACTAACAGGCTTTAAATAAAAGTAATAACTTTGGGGGACATTGCTACACATTAAAATGAATTTCCTGGGATATTAACAGTCCAAATAAATAAAAAGGCCAGTTTATTTCCAGGATAACTATAAAATAAAAGTATAGTTACCTTTTTTTTTGCCTTTAGTGACCCTCTTCAGTTAATTCAAGATGAATGTCCCAAGGTCAATGGATCTTTTAGAATTAAAGTGTTCTAAAGATTTAAGCCACTTTCATAAGTCTTGGACTAATTTAAAGTTCCCCAAATTTGAAACCTTAAATGTGTTGATTTCAGTGACAAGAATTCTCAGCTATGATCATTATGACCAAAAGTTTGTGGAAACTTAAATCTACACATTTGGTGGGTGCTATGGTGGGGGAAAACTAGTTTAAAACAACATAGACTATATATTATTTTATAATCATGCACAAAGCAAATAAAACAATTCTAAATAAATTTGTAAACTGGCTCCATTGAAAAATAACATATTTAGGACATTATGGAAGTTGCTTATTTTGTTTGATTTGTAATGATTTTCTCATAAATTGCTGGAGTTTTATTATTAACACATTGTTAGAGAGATAGGAAGACACCTTATAAAAAGTTAAATCACACATATTGTTTGCATCAACGCTAGTGATCAAATCTTTAATGTTTCAGCAGCTCTATCAGAAGTGTAGAGACTGAACTTTGGCCCTTGGCCCATCCCATAAACCTTCCTTCTTAATGGATCAAGTGCTCAAAAATGATAAATAACACTAGAACATGTTAAGATGTTTAAGCATTACCATTTTTATATAAGTACGTGTGTTGGTGAGAATCTCTATAACAAAGTGATCAGAGAGCTAGACATGAATCAGATAGTACTGACTGGCCATGGAACTATAGAATTCATTAGGTGCCATTGAGCCAATTACTGCTGCTCAAGATCAAATAATTTTATAAAAATAAAAATGAATGATCTTATAGTAGATATGCCAGTCAGAAACAGGTAGAATGCTATTATAATAATATTAGCCATTGCCATTGTTACATTTTTTTAATATCTCAAGAAGAATCAGTAATCGTTTTAAGGTCATTTCAATATTAATTATAAATAAATAATCTATGAATATGAAGGATGTGATAGAAATGAGGCGTGTTCTTATTAATAGTACTAAAAGCTTTGCAAATTATTTTACTAGTCTTAATGACAACTGTGAAATGTACAGTACAATAAACTGTAACTTGTCAAATTAGACAGATCATGTTCAAGACTTGTATAACAGCTGAGAAAGATATATCACAGCTAACCTGTAATGATTTTAGCAAATGTATGGTCCCAGACCCACCTTTGCTAATATGAAAGTATGTATTGATATGGCATTTATAGGGAAATGAAATAAAATAGTGAACCCGTAGCAGAGCTTCTAATCATTCCTCAAATAATTGGAAGGCTTTTTGTTGTGGTGATTTTGTCCTGAAAACCTTCATCCCACATATCATCTCCATATCAGTCCCACCGTTAACATAACAACATTTGCAAAGGTTTGGATACTTACTACTTCTCTTATGATCACTTAATAGAAAGAGAGCACAGAAAACTGTCTGTTTTCCCTTTTGTAGAGCATGCAAATTTGAGCAACTGAGGGGAACAGCTACCCTCATTTAGTTGTTAACCATCACAGCATACACTCTTCTTGGCAATATTATAGGCAGGATGTTTTTAATACAGATAAAACAGCTCCTGAACAGTTCTTATAATGCATGAAGTGTGATGATGGTCATGTTCAGCATTCTTCACATTTATCTATTGTCAACCACCATATTTATAGTGACTATTAAATGGTGAAAAACAAATCCTCATCCATTTAAATGTTTGACTTCCCTCTGTCCTTTTTATGATATCTCAGAAAAGTGATGGAATGATCTTTTCCAATGCAATTTATCTTTCTTTCTGGTTTTTTTTTTTTTTTGTTCCAAAAGAAGACTCCCTTTAGGGTGCTTTCAGATATCATATTGCATTTTTTAAGTGCCCCTTACAATGAAAGCAGTTCTGGGAATTTCGATTTGATTTGCTGTTTATTACCTGCACAGCTGCCTTGGGTAGTCCTTGAAATTAACAGTAATCTTACAGCTTACCTTTTGAGAAAGTAGCCAATGGTCATTTATATTTATAGCCAAATTGAGCTCCTTCATTAATGGCAGGCCACAATTTAAAAAACCAGAAAGGGCTAAAAGACGACTTACAGATAAATCCAAAATATCCCAGATATTTTATAATGCAATTCCAAGAATATCCATCTACCCACTAAAGTAAATTGGAAATACAGGCTTAAAAATAAACTCCTTGAAGCTCGATGTTTTACAAACTTGAGAGTTAGATTTGTTCTAAATGCTATGTGAAAATCATGACATTGTTTTCACAACCAAATTGCCGTAGTCCTATGGAATCCTGCAATTGGTGAGTTATGGCCAGTTTCAACTGGACAGTTGAAAAAAATAATTTTCGAGAATAAAAGTCTGTTTATAAGTCTGTAACTGCAGAAGAATCTTCACGAATCTTCACGATGATCAAAGGGCACCTATGGATCCTTTCTTACAGTTTTCTTTTTCAATTAAACTTTTAAAGCTGGGAATATCCCAGGAACATTACTGAGACCTCCTTAAGGTATGACCAAGGATATGAAGATCATTCCTAAGCAATCAGGCTTCCCATATGAAAAAAAAGGCCCCTGCTAGGGAGGTTACTTAAAGCTGAAGCAGCAAGAGGGCTTTGAATCCAACAAGGATATGTTCACTATAATTGTCACTCCTTAAAGAAACAATGCCTTTTGAGGGATCACAAAATAGCTGTGACATCCTAGAAATAGATTATAGAAGACAGAGAGACAGACAGACAGACAGACAGACAGACAGACAGATGATAGAGACTGACTGACTGACTGACTGACTGACTGACTGACTGACTAGCCTCCTCACGGTGCACCCCGGGACTTTGTCACAGCTAATAGGCTACACATTATGACTCCTGAACCTCATAAGAATCTCCCAGCAAGAAGCAGCAGCATGAGTACCAAAAATAAAAACAACAGTTAACACTGTACAGTATTCTGTTACACCATATGAAATAAAATAAAGCTCGTTAACCCAAAAATGCAGTTCCCTGTAATCATGCAGATTCTTTAAGGAACTAGTGACAAGTAACAGCAAGCACACCATGCTGGATCTAAAACAGCTGCACTGCCCTGGCCCACACATGAATAATCATCAGATAGCACTTTAAGATCCTGACACACACAGTCTCCAAATGCAAGCAGGACCTTCCCTGATTTCATTGATTGACTACATTTGTCTTTGTCATTATATGTAACAGAGAACATAATCCAAAATTGTTTAAGATTTTATATATATAAGCAAAAGCTTGCATCTAGACAATATGTGCATAATTGATAAATAGTATAGTCATTTTAATAGAGGTGTGCATGTGTATAACCAAATACGTGGCTCAGCAACCTAGTCTCTTCAGACTGCATTATCTGTAGTTTCTGAAACAAGGATATGGTGGTATACATGATGGTAACCTTAGTATTACATTACCAGTATGTGGACAAATAGTTAACCTGGCACAGTTGGTGGATAAAACAAAGCTAATTAATAAATGGGGGCTGGAATCAACAATCTTGCAAATACCATCCTGCAGATCTGAACAGCACCTTGGTGTGGATGTCCTTCGTTGGCCTCCATGAAAGTCATGAAACCCAAGTGCATACTTGTTCTCTCTGAGGGACTACAGTCCCATTTAGAACAAGCAAACTATCCCATAATTGCTTTTTCCAGGAATCACTCATTCACAAGGTCTCTATCTTGCTGGGATTCAGTGTCTCTTTATTGTTCCTCTATTGTTTAAATTGGCACTACTGGTGCTGCATCATGATTTCAAGACCAGATCTCATCTCCTATGTTTTTCCCCCCTTTAGCTTATGTGTGACTGTTCACTCAAATGTCTGAGTCACATCACCATTATTGAATCATTTGCAAACTTGCTACTATATATAATTGTTCAGTCTGGATAAAAATAACTTCCCAATTCATGGAATTGGTCCATGACTATATCATGGTCAATAGTATCAAAATATTTTGAGTGACTAAGCATAAACTCGGGGGGTGGGGGGGGGGGAATCATGCTAATCAGGTTTTCTCCAAGACACATACAGCATCCTCTGAAGTACATTACCCCAAAATATGAATATTTGCAACAAGGTGATAGTAGAAAAAATTCAATGGAGTAAGGACAACTTCTTCAGAATTGTTTCCTTTAAAATGCCTTTTGGGGAGACTCCTATAATATTTAGTTAGAAAGGAAACCTAATCTTAAACCTAATTGCCACACTGACATTAAAACTCAAAAGTGTAGCTGATCTGAGCTTAATGATTTTCAGATAAAACAATATTATGATATATGAACTACAGAATAATGATTAGTAGCTAACATGTTTTAAAGGTTTGTATACTTTCCAGCAAAACAGGCAAAGGAAAGGTTACTGTGTTTATCATTGCAATCTCAATTTATCCTACATCTATTGAAGTATGGATGGACAACCTGCACCCCAACAGCTCTTAAGTGGCCCAAAGTCTAATTTATTGTGTCCCTTGGCCTAATTTCCAGAGATAAGGTCAGACTTCTCTTAAGAGATTTTAATTTTCTCTGCCTCCCTCCTTTTGTTTCTCCCATAGTTTATTGTTCGAAAGATAGAGATTAAATGTTGTGAGAGAGAAAATTAGAAAGAAAATGAGAAAATGTCTGAAAGAGAGGAAAAGTGGTGTTTCTAAACAAACGTGAATGTCCCCTGCCACTTTTGCTCTGCCTGATCTAATGCTAGTTTCAGCCCTGGTTAATATATAGACCCAAACAGATGTCACCTGAAGGAATATGGTTCTTGGTTGTCAAATCTATTTGAAGTGCAAACATTATAATTTAATGGATTTTTCAGGAATACCATTCGTTGGTCTGAATCCAAAATATGTACAGCTAATTCTGTATGCTCAATGAGATATTTAAGTTGTTAATCATCCAACAGAGCCTTCCAGTTTTGAATGATAAATTCTTGTTTGATAATGGCAAAAGTCATTTTCAAAAGTAGCCTATATATTCGAAAGGAGGAAAAGATCCAGCTATGTATGTCAATCCCTTGAATCAACCTAAAGAAGTTTGAATACATGGCCAACTGTATAACAAATACCAAAATATAATTATAAGCTTATTCAGTTTCAGTTTTCTATCAAAATCAAGTATTTTTCCAAATAATCTTCATTTTAATAACAGAAAGAGAAAAATCACATCTCTACTTCTGTGATCCACATATGGGATCTTAATTTGTATC
Organism: Psammodynastes pulverulentus; assembly: GCA_025802295.1. Classification (NCBI taxonomy): domain Eukaryota; kingdom Metazoa; phylum Chordata; class Lepidosauria; order Squamata; family Psammodynastidae; genus Psammodynastes; species Psammodynastes pulverulentus. The sequence goes on along the minus strand of JAOYMU010000252.1, from coordinate 75,786,815 downwards.
AAACTTTTGTGTGCCACATTAAGCTGCAATTCGTATTATATATTTAAACATGATGGATTATATTATTGTACAACAACAATTCCCATGCTATTGAAAGCACTTTTCTTAACCATAAAATTTGTAAACAATAATGCCCAAATAATATCTATGATAGAAGGAGTTACAGAATATACATTTAAATGACAGTTAATTCTGCAAGGATATACGGTATCTTGAATTTTCAGTCATCATACAGAGACACACACACACACACACCCACACACACACACACACGCCAAAACCTATATATACAGGGCTTTTCTTCGGCACCAAAAGGTGCCGGAACGCTCCCCCCGTCGCGCGCTAAAAAAACCCGGAAGTGATAGCG
>JAOYMU010000252.1:75713101-75724865 GCA_025802295.1 Psammodynastes pulverulentus | reverse complement strand
TTGTTACCCGCCCCGAGTCCTGTGTGGAGATGGGGCGGGCTATAAATGTGACCAAATAAATAAATAAAATAAAATAAATGAAATTGGAGTTCTCATTTATAAATTCCAAACCTCCTTCTTCATGCACTTAATAGCTATGGAACATAATAATGTAAATGCGGGAATAGAATCAGACTTTATGACTTTACTATTGACAAAGATTAATGCTGAAAATAGTTTCCAAAGCCAATCTAAGAACAAAGCTACCTCAAGTTACCTCTTGAAGGCAAGAAGATGGAAAGAAAGGCGAGTAGAGTCATCTATGTGAGGAAATATCTTCTGAGTTTTGCTTTGTGACTGACACAAATGTGAAGTCTCTTTCCTTGGAGAGCGATGTCTCTGAAAAGAAATAAAAATGCATAAAACTTTGCTTAATTTATGGAATTTATACGGTGCTGACCAGTAAGTATAAAGTTCTGTTCCCCTGGTCCTCACTATCACTCATGTATTACTTGTCAGTAAATGTGGTGCACTCAGAACATAACAGCTACAGTAATATTTCTGTTCCCACTGCAGCTTTACTGCACCCATGAAAACCTGTAATCTTTAAATTCTCTCACTGTTAACATCTGCTGAAACATTATTGCTCCCAGCATAGCCAGGCTGCTCTGAAATTACATTTAGCAAAGTATTTAATGCTAACAGTATAATTTTAGAAGCAACTGTTTTTTAAAAAGGCTTTATAACTAGAGCAACAATATTACTTTCTTTTAGATGCTATTTTTTCCCCTATTTCTGGTTTATGCTGTTATCTCATGTGTGTTGCTAACTATGCTTTATAGAAGCAGTTCAAGGATTTTTAGAAAGATCAATACTCAGTCCCCTGACTAATTTTATCAACTACACAAAGGGGGAAGAGCAGAATACTGAAAAAGCTTTGGTAATTTTAAGATGATTGGACTTCTTAAAGTTCCGACATCTCACAGTTCCTAAAGTTGAGAATCGCTGCTCTATAGGAATCTATCATATGAAATATTATATTATTATTTAGTCTGGGAGTTGAAATGTAATCAGGTTTTTAAAAGATGAGTAGATTCTACCCTACAGTCAAGCAGTCAAGTGTGCAGAATCAGCATATTGCTCCCAACAATCTGGTTCCTCATTTTAGCCACCTCGGAAGGATAGAAGGCTGAATCAATCTTGAGCCTGGTGAGATTTGAACTGCCAAATTGCAGGCAGCTGGCAGGCAGCAGAAGTAGCCTGCAGTACTGCATTCTAACCACCAAGGCTCATTAAATAGACTATATCACATTATAATGATTCTTTTGGCCTTTGACTGAGTCATTAAGACTTTACTTTTTTCAACAAGTTTTCAGGGTTGCTTGTTCTCACCTGAGGGTGAATATTATATGTTTGCTTATTTTTTGGCATTGTACATTTTATTGTTGTTTTGTTGTTGCTGTTGTTTTATGGTTATTGTTATTATGAGTATTTTGATATTGTTTTCATGTCATTACTTTAGAAAGTCTGTAAGACAGCAAGAACTGAGTATGACTGCAAGGCATATAATACGAATTAATTAATTATTTCCCTAATTAATTAATTAGGGAAGACCTAGATTCAAATATTTCCTCAACTTCAGAGGTCATTGAGTAACTTTAGTTCATCACTATTTCTCAGCTTAAGCTGGCTCACAGTGGTGGTATGGGGATAAAATTTGAAATTCTGTGTGTCATTGCACCATCCTGAGCTTTCAGTAAAAGGGCAAAATATAAATTCAATTTCAATGCTATTCAATTTTTATTGTGAATATCCAACATTTGTGGACATTTTTTCCTCCCAAACCTTAAAATAGATGATCTAAAATTCCATGAGGTAAGGAACAAACAATAGAAGTCCCGCCATATATAGTGCCTAGCCACTCCCACACTGCTAATCATGGTCCTTTTTCTGAAGCTCTACTCCTGAAGTCAGTATCACCTAGTCCTGCAGAGACTTATTTTTCCTCGACAACTCTATTCTGCCCATTCATATTTATACAGTCTATTAAACATTAGAAAGAACCTTTATATTTACTCTGGAAATGCTACTGTACTATTCTTACATAGAATAATTCAACTTCTTAACATAAAAAAATTCAAGATAATCGAGACCTGGTTAGGAAAATAAGGTCTTCCCACATTATCATTTTGATTTTGGAATGCTCTGTACAAGAACAAATGACATAAATTTAAGAACATCTAAATGACATTTGTTTATCTAGGAATGTATGGACAGTTACTGCCTGATTTGTATGATTTTTTTAAAGAGGAATATGTATTTAATTGATATAAGTTGTAATTTACTATTGCATTTTAAATTTTACTATTGCCACCTGACATAGGAAGTTTATCCACATATTTGTAAAAGTAAGCCACAAAGAGAAATACATATGCTTACTTTAATCATCCCATCACATAACAGAAGACGGTCAAAACTTCAGTCATACACACACTTCAAATTGTTGATAAATGCCTTTTAAAAATAAAGAAAATGGATCTCAGGAGCAGGAACTATGTTTTATATTAAATATATCAGCAAACTCACTTCTAAATCTGACAGATCTTCAGAGACCCAAGTCATATTTTCAAATAGCTAATATCACTCCAACAAACATATTGACTTCTTGAAAGAACATATATCTTGAATGAACATATATCTGAACAGGAAGTTTTTGGCAGCCATAAAAGAAGGTAAAACTGACAAAAACATGGAAAAATGTAGAGGTTTTACAAAAAAATGTTAAATATATGTGGATGCCATATTTTAAATAGTATTTTAGAGAATGAAAGCTATCAGAAACATAGAAACAAACATTAAATTTTGGTACTATAGCTCTATAATTTCCTAAATCAGAATTCTATTTTTAATCCGTAAGCAATAATTAATCCACTAAATACTATAATTTTTAAGTCACCAAAGAGTTTAATTTTGAACTGCCCAAACTAAGTTTATACTCCAAAAGCAGTTGATTTGATCCAGTGAGTAAGAAATGTTGGTCATGTCAGAAACACTGACATGGCATTGACTTTAAGAGCATTTGATCATGTTGAATGGGAGTTCTAGAAAAATTATTATCCAGGTGATATACAGGGGAGAAATCCTTAAGTATATTTTCCCAGCTGTTCCACAAAAGCACATTTAATTCCAAACAGTATTGATTGACCCACAGAACAAAACTAACTGATATTCATTCACCCTGTATTTGTCTTGACCAAAGAGGATACTTTCAAAATTAAATGGCTGAATGGAAGCTTCGAGTGGGAAATTCCAGTTGGCTGATTTCCTTGAAGGAGTGGAGAGATACCACAACAAGAAAGGTGAATTCTGGCCAGTGTAATCAGGAGCTGTTGCAATTGTCTCATGAACTGATGTCCCAAAGTTCCATTATGCTCCCAACTGCTCTGTAGCCTACAGTCTATGGACATTAAGTCCTGCCTTCTTCATTTCTTAATCACTTTGGAAAGTAATTAATCAACAGATATAGAGAGATTTCCTTTGTGATAAAGATAAGACTCCTTAAAGTTAATTTTACTTTCAGGATTATCAAACAAACAAAAAAGACAGACTTTGATTTAAAGATTGAAAAATCACTTACTAAAAACTTAATAAAGAGAAGATTTAAGAAAGTTTTAAAATGGAAAAGGGACAGTCTTCTTTATTTTTATCATTTTACTTTTGAGAAGAATGCTCTGATATAAATTTGTGCTAAATTTGTACTAAAGAGATCAGACCTCATGAGAATGCTTGTTGAGTATGTCTCTTTGAGGAACTCTAAGATAAGAGAAAAGGTAAAGTAATGGAGTAGAATGTGATTGTTTAGTTAGACTATGATTTTAGATTAGACAATTTCTAACAAAATGATTATTAATGAAAATTTAATCAAACCCTTTGAAATACAAAAAGGAACAAGACAAGATTGTCTACTGTCCCTTCTCTTGTTTATGTTGGTTCTTAAAATATTGAATAGACACATGAGACAAAATAAGAGGATTGTGGATATAAAGATTAAAAAAAGAAATATATACGTTAGGAGCCTTTACAGATAATTTGTTGTTGGTTTTGAAAACTGTTTTAAAGCACATTGAACTATTAACAAATAAAAGAATTTGGTGTTCCTTGCTGTTGTCTCTTTTGGTGGGTCTTTTTGAGTCAGATAGGTTTTTCTTGTTATTAATCAATGACTTATGTCTTCTTTATGCAATACTTTATTAAACTCCTGCTTGAGAAGGGGGTTGGACTAGATAACCTCCAAGGTCCCTCCCAACTCTGTTATTCTATGAAACTATTTAACTATAATTGGATTTTTAAAATTAGGCTTGTCAATACATTCTCACCTTTTTCTCTTTGCATTTTTTATAAAAAAAATTAAATGGCAGCATAAAACAGCTAAAAAGTGACTGTTCTAAGTATTAATTAATAAGTATTATGAACCTTGGTGGTGCAGAGGATAGAGTGCAATAATTGCAGGCTACTTCTGCTTACAGCCAGCTGCTTGCAATTTGGAAATTTGTCAGATCAAATCTCACCAGGCTCAAGGTTGACTCAGCCTTCCATCCTTCCAAGTTGGGTAAAAATGAGGACCCAGATTGTGGGGGCAATATGCTGATTTTGTAAACTGCTTAGAGAGGGCTGTAAAAACCACTATAAAGAGGTATATAAGTCTGTGCTATTGCTATTGCTATTAAGAAGCAGGCAGACTTTCTAAAAAGAAATGCATAAACTCTTTCAGTTGCATCAATTTCCTATGAGAACATAAATTCTGTCAATCCAAATGACAATTCTTCATAACTGTGCACAATACAGTTCTCTATGGATTTTCTGTATGAACGAGACAGAGAATATGAAGTCTTATTGTGCTCTGTATGTATTGGGAGACTATGATGAATAACTTTGATTCCAAAGAATACTGTTGAAATTACAGTATTGATTAATCTCTTTAGAATTTAGGAAATATAGGAACTAATGCTAAGTCATAAGTTTAACAGTTCACTTGTATAAAATATAATTGCAAGAACAATTGCATGAAAAAGTACTTTTTTTTGGTTAAATTCTACACATACCAAATGATCTGAATGGATCCAACTGAATTGTTTGTTCAAGATCAGGGGACATGAGAGACAACTGAGAACCTTATAAAACCCAGCAGGAGTTTTTGAAAAACATCGGAATTCAAGTATGAGAGGAATTTCCCCCAAACGATAAAAGTTATGCAATATAGTAAATAGCTAACGAATATAATGACTTGATAATTATTCAGTGAAAAGGCTATTTAGATATGGATCTATGTGCTTCATGTGCAAAGAATAGCCTTCCATATAATTTAGCATTCTATAAGTTCTTAAGAATGTTATCTTTATTACTCATCTTTGTTCAGTAATGTATACGGATGTTAACTGTCCTAAATAAATCAAACCAGTGCAGGTTTTATGAATAGCAGTAAATGACATCTGTGCCAGATGGCTTTCATCATTCATGTTATTCACCCTGGTTTGTGCCTCCTTCCATATTTTAGTCTTATTTTTTAAAAAAGATTTTCTGGATAAAATGGCTACAAAGTGACGAAAGTGCCAGTAATAGCCCCCTGAAAGTGTAAAATGAAATGCAATATTCAGTCATAATCTATTTCTGTAATCTCTCAATCAATCCATCTTTATTCAGTCATACTGTAGAACAGTAAATGAAACATAAAAGTCACAATTAATTAGGATAACAGAGGAAAAATAAAATTGTTGTAAAAGGATTAGAGAAAATACTATGCCATACTGTACAAACTATATAGAGCAGTATTTGGCTATGGTCAAGGAAATAAAATCAGGCTGATCCAATAATAATAACTTAAGATAAAACAAGTCAGAATGACCAGGATATTTAGTTAAGAATGGAAACAATAATTCTGGCAAGTACCTTCCTAGAGGGGGTATTACAGAATAATGTGTTCCATTGTTTCAATTATTCCTCCATCACATAGATTCTATTCGGCATCTTCCTTCAGTAACAACTGTTGGGAGGGCATTGAATCTGGCTAAGAATAAAGCCCTTCTGAATCTATAATCTCTAAAAGTCTGTTTTCTTTAGCATTCATTCATTATGTACCACTTACTACAGGTAGATTTTATCCAGGATGGTATGTCCTCAACCTGGCCTTTCAGATCTTCAAATTATGCATTCATTGCCACTATAGATAAGTCTATTCACCTTTCTGTTGGACATCCTCTTCTTTTCTTTCCTTCTACATTTGCCAGCATTATAGATTTTTCCAGAGAGCTAGGTGGACATACAGTGTCCAAAGTATAATATTTTGAATCTGGTCATCTATGCCTTGAATAGTTTGAAAACATATGCTCATTTTCTTGGATATCCATTGTATTCTCCAGAGTCTTCTCCAACATCAAAGTTTAAAAGCAAGGTTTCTATTGAAACCCTGAGCTATCTTCAGGGATAGGCTGTTGGGGGTTCACAGGGGTTTGAGAGAACCTCTAGCTAAGATTCTGTGCAGTTTGGAGAAACCCCAAATCCCACTCCTGGCTGCCCTCCCCACCTCATCTCTCCCAGGAGTCCCCACACAGCCCATTTTGGATGCAGATAAGTGCAGGGGGCACATGGAGGCTCAGGGAGGGCAAAAAACAGGCCTACCAGAAGTTCAGGAAGACTGGAAGCGGGCCTGTTTCCAGCCTCCAGAGGGCCTTCGGAGCCTGGGAAGAGCAAAAAGCACCCCCCGGGCTGTGGTGCAGACCAACTAGGCCATACCCATCATGGCCACACCTATCCAGCAACAGGACAGATAACACCTTGCTAAAAATTTTGAAGCCCACCCCTGGCTATCTTCTATTGTAGCATCAATACTGCCAGGCTGTTTCAAAGTCTATCTTTTGCTTCCATAGAGTATCATTAAAAATACACTCCTTGTACCTGGCAGCTCTTTGAGCTAGACAATACTAGAAAACTAAAATTATGGATAGCAATAGCACTTAGACTTTACATCCTGTTCGATAGTGCTTTATATCAGTCTCTGAGTCATTTAAAGAGTGAACATATTACCCCTAAAATCTGGTTCCTCATTTTACTGACCTCGGAAGGATGGAAAACTGAGTCAACCTTAACCGGTCAAGATTGAACTCCTGGCTATGGTCAAAGTTAGACTGCAGTACTGCATTCTAACCACTGCGCCACCACTTCTTTCATCAACAGTAACAGAATCTAAATACCTTTCCTCTTTTTTTTTCTTTGTGAGAACTAGGAAGAGTCAAGAGAAGTTTTCTCAAATTATAATTCTGCCTTGGACTCATATTTCTTTTACTGTCTTGGTTGTGGCTCTTCCTCCTGCTCTTCAAGGTTATTCTTGCAGCCTGTTACAATACTACTCTGATCCGTGAAAATGTAGATGCATTCCAGCATTTGAATATCTTTCACCATTGTGGCTACTCTGTGGCATATTTCTTGAATGTTGGTTCCTTTACTGTTGACAGGCAATCCTTAAAAAGTAGAAGCCATCCAACACTTTATTATCTTCACTGTCAATTCTAAGGCTGGTTGCTGTATCTGTTGTCATTAATTTGGACTTCTATCTATTGAATTTCAGTCCCATTTCACAGTGCTCCTTGATTTTCATTACTAGAGTCTGCAAATCATTTACATTTTCAATTATCATGTCTTTAGCATACTCCTGTAGAAATATTACTTCAATAAGAACATAGGAATGCAATTTCCACCCTTTTCTTGATAAACCTATGTTAAATGTCCTGTGGCAAGTAGCATAATAAAATGTTACATGTGAATATTTCTGAAACTTATACTTGCGTATAAAGATGTTGCTATTTATAAATTATCTGTTCCAGCAGTATAAAGTTGTGTCTTTAGTAGAGATTTCTATTTTCACACATTAGAAATGTCCTCAGAGTCAAGAGGTTATAGAGAATATGGACAAACTGCAATTAGTGTGGATGGAAGAGAAGATAGAAGATGAGTAGATACCAGGAAAAGGGAAAATGGGAACAGAACACATTTTTAATCATTCCAAACCAACAATCTTGATTAGAAGACTCCAACAATTTTTTTCCACCAAATTTATATTAAACTCCTGAGGTGCTTCAAAAAGCAACACATTTTCTAAAATAGCTTTGCAGACAAAGCCTTTGGACAGATGTTATGTTTATCATTCATACATACATACATACATACATACATACATACAGACAGACAGACAGACAGACAGACAGACAGACATATACACACTATATAAAATACATTTGCATGCTATTTCTTCCCCCACCCCTTTTTTCAACATTTTCTAATAACTCCATTAGTTCCGGGGTAGAATAATTATAGGTAGATAATGATATTTTCAGTATGTGCAAACTCCTTTCCAGTTCTGGTAATATATATGTATTATTATAATTCACAAATTGCACTTAGCTTATAGTTGCTTCTATAGACACAGAGAAAAAACTTCATTTATTTTTGAAAATTGTTCCCCTTTTGCCACTTGCTTTATCACACCATTTATAACAAGGTCAAGCCATAGACTCTCCGAAGACATATTTTATGTTTGAAGAGAGACAGAAGGGAGGAGAGAGTTCTGAAGCTTTTCTCTGGTCTAAACCTAAAAATTCATAAGAGTTAATGTTAGATTTACTATTTATGTCACAGTATATTCATGAACTGGAATAGATTATTAACAAAGTCAGCAAATGAGTAGGCATGGTAACAGACCAACCAATGGGAGCTGACTGCCTGGGTGTGGTTTAGCTCTGTGTGCTTTGCTGAGAACTGAAACTGAAAGTCAGCGTGTGTGTTCTGTGTTGTTATTGTTCTGTTCTGAACTCTGGAGCTCCACGTTGGAGGAATGGTATTGTACATTTACGTATTTCATATATAAAGAAGTTAAATGAATCCTCAGTCATCTATGTCTACTTTTCTGGCACTAAATTTAAGCTGCGGAACTCTGAACAATTTAAAAACCTTTTTTCCCCCCTTCCTTCATCTCTAGAGCAGTATCTTGCCCAAATGCCTGGAAATTTTTGTTTGAATTGTTCATTATATATAGTAAGCAAAATAAATAGCTGACTTTGGTAACAATGATGATTTGGATAAAGTGAAGGAGGACTAAATTTATGTTTAGTCTCATTGGATATATCATTCCAATCCACCAAATGTTACTTCAGTAATGCAGAATACAGGAAAGATCACATGGTGCTCTGCTTTCCATCTGTATTTTGCTGCTTTTATATTATATCTGTTTATTTGAGTTTTTAAGTTGCCTACAACTCCAATGGACTCTGTACATAGAAGGCTTAAACTGGAATAACCAAAGGCCTTTGGGTGGCCTTTGGGATTGTCTGCCCACTGTATTATTTCTAGTGGCTCTGGATAGTTCTGTCCTTTGAATAGATATAGAGATAGTAGATGTAGATTGTTGGTATTGGTCTCTGCCCTCTTTAATCTCCTGTCTGCTGTTCATAACTTCTCTTTTCCTGCTTTGGTCTCATTTTCTCTTTTCAAAGACTAAGGAAAATGAAGAATGATTTTATACATCATGCAACTTGCTTCAATTAAGTGTACATGGAAATACATAGGGTTTCCCCTGATAGAATGGAATAACTAAGCATTGCCGTATGCTTTCCTAAACACAGAAACTGTACTTGGAAGGTGCTAGTCATGGTTTGGGAAGAAAGTAGTGAATGAAACAAGACTGTCATATACCCAAAGGTTCTTAGGGTGGAAGTGAGGGGTTAGAAGAAAGACAGAAAATTGAAGTGGTCTGTGGAACTTGGGAAAAAGAAGACTAGAGCTGGAAAATTAAGATGGATTCAAGTAATCCTGTAATTTGGCAGTTCAAATCCCACCAGGCTCAAGGTTGACTCGGTCTTCTATCCTTTTGAGGTGGGCAATATGAGGACCCAAATTGTGGGGGCAATATGCTGATTTTGTAAACTGCTTAGAGAGGGCTGTAAAACACTATAAAGCAGTATATAACTCTAAGTGCTATTGCTATTGCTAATTTAGCTGCTGAAGAGCCACAGCTTCCAGGATGGCCATGTATATTTTGGTACTGTATGGGCTATGAATCAATGAGATCACTTTTACTTAAAGAGAATAACAGTTTTTGAGCGATCATGTCTACTTGACAAGAAAAGAGTACAAAAAAACCTCCCCCCAAAATAATATTTCTGCTGGATTGCCAACATGGTGTAATTAAAACCCTTGTTTAAATGAGCTGTGGTAGAGCAGTGGTTAGGATGCAGTACTGCAGGCTATTTCTGCTGACTGCCGGATGCCAGCAATTTGGCAGTTTGAGTCTAACTGGCTCAAGGTTAACTCAACCTTCCATCCTTCCGAGGTCGGTAAAATAATGAGCCAGATTGATGGGGGTAATATGCTGACACTGTAAACCGCTTAGAGAGAGCTATAAAGCACTGTACAGCGGTATATAAGTCTAAGTGCTATTGCTGTTAACTCTAAGGATAGATTGTAGCAATAGTTGTACACATATAATATAGCTTAAGTTATGTGCATATTGCTACATTGTAGACTAGACACACTGATATAGGAAAAAGAAACAGATTGGAATGGTAGAATAATAAAGCTATATTAAGTTGCGACATTTCAACTTTTCTTCTGAAGTCTTCGCAGCCAGACAAAGGAACGGAGGAGATATCTTTTTGCTTATCTGCTTAAATTAATGCTCTTTATATTATTACCTTGCTTGGCCGATAAAGAAATTATCTTTGAGTTATGGCCTAAATGCAGAAAAATGGTTCAGAAGAAGGTCTTTGTGTGCTGAAATGTATCTTGTTGGATCCTGAAATCTCTAGCAAATCCTCCACCTGTGTTACTATTCATATTTCAGAAAGGATTTGAAAGAATTCGCTTAATAAAGTCAATGCCTTTTGTACTTTTATCAGGTTTAAAAGACATTTTGAAAAAAAAAGTTAGATTAATTTGATGAATAATAGAGAGGAGATTCATTTATATTTGTGCAAAGTCTGAAGCATCTCTTTTGAATGATTTTTAAAATGAGCAAATTGTAATTCATAGCCCACATGCAGATATATCACACACATAATCATATAATTACAATTACATCAACAAATACATATTGTGCAAACACACACCCTTAAATAGTTTTATATGGACAATTAAACATTAATACCGAGGGTGAAAGTGAACAGAATGTAGTCAGATATTTTAAAAGACAATTTAGAATTTCCACTAAGTGTATCTTCCACGGTTAATCCTGATTTGTGAATGTATAATATGTGAAATGAGCCTTAAGATCAATATTCAATCCTCTAGGAGGCAACATTGTAGGGATGCAAACAACTTAGCAGTTCAAGTGGTGCTAAGTTTGTTTTTGTTTTTTTGACACAAACACCACTTTTCAAGCAAGCAAGTATATGCATTAAATACACATTTCAAGGTGCCTGGAACTTACAAATGAAGGTATCAGCGGATCACCATTTTGTGCCTTTGTGATAGCAGAAGTACATTTGTTACTGGTTAACATCTGATGAGCACTCTAAAATTCTCATACTGTATACTGATACGATTACAACAACTTATATTTTAAAAGAGAATGAGACCAAGGAAAACTGCTTGGGGATTAGGAAAGGGAAGCTAAGTGTTTAAAACTTCTAATTCATTACCATTCGTTGCCATTATTTTCATCTTCATAAAACAAGGAAGAAAAACCCATGGTTTTGCAAAGATTTTTTTTTCTTAGGAAACTCCCCCCCCCCCCCAAAAA
>JAOYMU010000252.1:75701050-75711910 GCA_025802295.1 Psammodynastes pulverulentus | reverse complement strand
GCGTCTCGACCAATCGCGCGCGATCACTTCCAGGTTTTTTTAGCGCGCGACGGGGGGTGCGTTCCGGCACCTTTCGGCGCCGAAGAAAAGCCCTGCCTGTACCACATGCAAATCTACACATAGTTGAACCTTAGGATTAGCAATGGACAGTATAGTATCTGGTACAAAAACACGGAAATGCTTTGTCCATCTGTAACTTTATTAATTTTGGAAAATAGAACATCAAACAATAAAAAAAGAGGAATTCCAAGTGTCAGCTTCCTTTTATCCCCTTTTGAAAGTTCAGCATCCTTTCAAAGTTAAAGAATCAGAAAGTAGATGGGTCTTTTCTGTTGCTTTTCTTTCCTTCCACACACTCAGACTTAAAGATAATTTTGTTTACTTGGTACCTGTAATGTTCCCTCATTCCACAGAAATGAAAAATTGATTTCTCCTCTTAGATGCCATTGTTAACATCAACTCCTATAATCTTCATACAATTACAATGATATCAGAAGGGTCACTGTATTATATAAAATTGTTAAACCCGTAATGTTTCTTTTGGAGGGACTTTCATCTGATGCCGCTCCGGAGAATTGACAGCGCTATTTGGCAGCTCCGCTAATATATAGGTGGAAAAACCAGCCTATTTTATGCATTTCTATTTTTTTTTACTTGCCTTTGTGACAACCTAAAATGATTATATTTGCTCTCCTGTACGATCTCAAAAGCAGCATTTCCCAAATTGCTGATAGCTGGCACTTTTTATATATCAGAAACCAAGCCTCCATTATATTGAAAACTGGGGCACCAATTCTTCTCTCTCATTCCAATTTTAATCCAAGAAGAATAATAATAATTCTGGATCTGTAAAACTGCCCTGGCCTTCAGGGAAGATTTTAAAGAAATCCCAGAGATGCATTTTGGGCTTGACTAGGATGCATTTCTGTGTGAAAGACTTTCTTGAGTAGGACACAGTGGCTGGTTTTAGACCAGGGGTGGTTTCCTACTAGTGTACTGGTTTGGTGTTCGCATGTACGTGAGTGTTCCCTACTGCATATGCATGCGCACGCACCTACCGCCAATCCAGTGGTGGTATTCAAATTTTTTTACTACCGGTTTTGTGGGCATGGCTTGGTGGGAGTGGTATGGCTCAGGGCCAATCAGAAGTGGTATCTCTGAACTACTCAAAATTTCCACTACCGGTTCTCCAGAACCTGTCAGAACTGGCTGAATACCACCTCTGCGCCAATCAGCTGAGAGGAGAATGAAGAGTGAGGCAGAGGGACAACCCTCTCTCCCTCCCACTGGCTTCACTTTCTTTTATCCTGTCAGCTGATTGTTGGAGGGTTTTTTGCTACCTGTTCACCTGAACCGGTAGTTTTTTCAAAGGTTTTTATTGCTACCGGTTTGCCCAAACTGGGCCAAACCGGTAGAATACCACTGCTGGTTTAGACACCTTAAAAATAGGTAAAGATTTTTCCAGCCGAGTCATGTCCAGTTCTAGTAAGTAGAGTTCATCATGTGAGGTGCTAATATCACTCTATAAAGCCTTAGTAAGACCACACCTAGACTACAGTATCCAGTTTTGGTCACCACACTATAAAAAAGATGTTGAGACTATAGAAAAAGTGCAGAGAAGAGCAACCAAGTTGAATAAGGGAGTGGAGGCTAAAACATACAATGAACGGTTGCAGGAACTGGGCATGGCTAGTCTAGTGAAGAGAAGGACCAAGGGAGACAGAATAGCAGTGTTCCAATATTTGAGGGGCTGCCACAGATGGGAGGGGGGTCAAGCTATTTTCCAAGGCACCCGAAGGCCAGACAAGGAATAATGGATGGAAATTGATGAAAGACAGATTCAATCTAGAAATAAGGAGAAATTTTATGACAGTGAGAACAATCAACCAATGGAACAGCTTTGCCTTCAGAAGTTGTGGGAACTTCATCACTGGAAGCTTTCAAGAAGAGACTGGACTGCCATCTGTCAGAAATTGTGTAGGGTCTCCTGCTTGGGTGGGGGGGTTGGACCTACAAGGTCTCTTCCAACTCTGTTAATCTGTTAATTTCCTAGCCAAGGGAGCTAGCATTATCTGAAGATGCTTCCATGATCATGTGGCTGGCATGACTATATGCCAAGGTGCATGGAAAGCTGTTAACTGAAGTGGGACTGTTTACCAACTTGCATTTGCATGCTTTTGGATTGCTAGGTGGGCAGGAGCTGGGACAGGAACGGTAGCTCATCCCGTCACATGGTACTTGGGTCTTGAACTGCCTACCTTCGGTCAACAGCCCAGCATCTTTACTGCTAAGCCTCTGCAATTCCTCAGCACCTTAGATCAGATTAAAATGTGGGTTGCATTTGCATGCTAATAATTTCTAAGTGGGCAGGAGCTGGTGCAAGAATGAGATCTCACCTTGTCACGCAGTAGTTGGGTCTCCAACTGCCTACCTTCCGGTCGACAGCCCAGCATCTTAACCACTAGGCCACCATACCCCCTTAGACATCTTCGATCAGATTAAAATGTGGGGATGCATTTGCATGCTTTTGAACTTCTAGGTGGGCAGGAACTGGGGCAGGAAAGGGAGCTCACTCCATCATGAGGTACTTGGGTCTCGAACTGCCTACCTTCTGGTAGACAGTCGAGCCTCTTCACCACTAGGCTAGAGGTGGTATTCAGCAGGTTCTGACCAGTTCTGGAGAACTGATAGTGGAAATTTTGAGTAGTTCAGAGAACCGGTGGTAACCTTCCCGCAGGAGTGGTGAGGGAAGGGAGATTTTACAGTATCCTCCCCCTCGAGTGGGGTGGGAATGGGGATTTTATAGTATCCTTCTCCTGCCACACCCACCAAGCCATGCCCACAGAACCGTGAGTAAAAAATTTTGAATCCCATCACTGAGCTGGGGTAACAGTAGGCTTTCCCTTTTAATAATAACTGAGTGTCTGGGTGTGGCCATGTGTGTGCCACAGCAGCCATTGCATGAATGTGCAGCCATTTTGAAAGAGATCCATGACAGGTTCTCAAAATCTGAAATGGGCTCACCTGTCCCAAACGTTGCTTGCCTCACCTTCAGAAACTGTACTGTGTTCATCCAGTGAGGTGGGCATTTATTAGGGACTAAAAAGTGAAGCCTAGTAGATATTACAATGCCTGACTGACAGATCTCTAATTTTCCTAAGCAGCCTGGGTCTCCCAGGCTAGCTGCTGAGCAAAAGGAAAGATTAATGAAAAGATATCAGAATGATAATGTTGTTCGATTAGGAACCAGAGGGCTGTTTTTCACCCTACCCTTGGGATTGGAAGAAGGAAGAAGAAAGAGAAAAGGGAGAGAAAAAGAAAAGTGAAATATGACAAAGAGAGAGACTGACTATAAGCTCCCTTTGGAAGCGGAGGCACCACTGCCCCCACTTCATGCTTCTCCAGCGAAGGAATAAGATACCTTCAGCATTATAAATAGTAGCACAGATGTTGACAGAAAAATGCTCCCTTAATTACCATATAAACTGCTTTCCTTGAGTGAACCGTTTAAAGCGGCCTCTAAAAGAAGCTCACTCAAGCAATTCCACCGATTACAGCTAATGAACAATATTTCCTTGCTCCTATTTAGTACTCATTAAAATGTAAAAGCCTTTCATTTTCAACAGGCTCATGATAAATAATATTTCCTCTTTCTAGTCTGAGTACTAAGAATAAAGTAAAGAAGGGAGGGAAGGCCATTTTACAACAGGGCAAAGGATTTGAGGGGTAAATAAGTGTATTGGAGAACAGCTGACAATTCATTTAAATTCCCTCAAATGCTGCTATTGTAATGCCTGTGAAATGGGCTGCTTGTAATTTGAGCCAGGGGGGCAATTCTCAAAAAAGGATGAGATAATTCAGATGGCCATTCCAAGTTTAATTCATTAATATTTTTATTTATGGCATTTCTATTCCACCTTTCCTCCAAGGAGCTTAAAGGAGTGTGTAAGGCTTTGTTTCAACCCCAAACTTTTAGAGTTGTTTAGTTTGAAGGAGCTTAACAAGCTCAAAGTCATACAATTCACTTTTGGACTTCCATGTGGGAGAATAAGATTTGAATCCAAATCTCCCTCACCAATTCTAATTCAATATTCTAACCATTTGATAACACTTGCTTTCAGAGACAGGAAAAAGGAGAAGAAAATGATACAAACTTAGTCTCAAGATAGACTGAGGATAAAAATGCAAAGCAAGCTTGACTTAAAGCAGTAGAAAATGTGATTTAACAAAGAAATGACAGTTTATCTAGATTGTCAGACATTTCCTCAGTTGGCTTCGTACAGTTTGGCACAATAAGCCAATGGGTTCAGGCCCAATTAAGGGATTGTGAAAGCCATGGTCGCCTTTGCAAAAAAAAAAGATGCTGATTCTCCTTGATCTTGCAATTGTTTTTGACATCTTTGAGCACAGCATACTTAATACCTGGCTCTGTAGATTCAGAGATAGAATCACATGCCAAAACCACAAAGAAAGAATGAAAGGGTCAAAAGAAAGACACACACACCCCAAAAAAAATTGAAGTTGGATAGAGCTGATGCCCAGAGAAAAAAACATATCGGATGTATGAAGAAGAATGGCAAACTACTTCTGAAAAAGTCAACACAAACTTGAAGGCACACACACACACACACACACACACACACACACTTTTTACTCCTTTGCATTTTGCTGTGTACTTGAAAATGGAATAACATGATGGTGTATGTGTGTGGGTGTGGGTGTACACACACATGCATACATATATATATAACATGGAGCTGAAAACATTATATATATGGTATGGGTGTGTGCACATGTGTGTATGTTTTCAGTTCCCTTTTATTCTTTATCCTATGAAACCATATCCTGTTTAATTATTTGTTTAAACAGGCAAATCAGCTAAACATCAGAGGGTATTATTTTATTCAATACTATTGGTATTTTTCACCTGGCTTTGTTTGTGCTTAACTAAGGCATTTGAAAATGGTCCAGCACCGAGCATTTTGCTGTTTTAATGTAGCCAATTTAACATTGCATTTGAAGTGATTAATTAATTTGTGATGAAGGTTTATTAGGCAATCCTTCTGTCAATCAACATTTGCTGGGATCTCAATGCTGAGCACAGAATATGAAATGATTCTAGGAAGAGTGAATAAAGATGGTTAATATGTTAGCATCAAGGTGAGTTTGTCTGTGTCTTCATTGTATATTAGATAAGTAATCCCCATACATAAAGGACAAAATAGAAAAATACATAAACAGGCACTACAGTGGTGTTATATAATCATCACATCCAAACTGTGAGCATCTGAGAAAGTACTTTTATAAATATTAATCCAATATCTTTTAGAGTTTCAGAGTTGCTGGAAATTAATATGTTTCTTTTTGTTGTTGTTGTTGTTGTTGTTTTGTTTTCATTTCATTTCATCTCATCTCTTGGCAGGAACAAGATTCATCTGCTAAATATCCGGCTGGCCTGTGGACTTTCAAAGATACAATAGCTTTGTCAAGTGAAAAAAAAAATAGTCACCAGCTTTAAGTATTTCCAATGATAGGTCTATTACATTTGCAAAGAGATAATTCTTGCATTGTGTTTCTTGCAAGAAAGCAAATGACACAGCCCAATGAGCCCATGGACCTTCTTATCTTTGAGCTAAAGGAATAAAGACGTGGGTAACTGGAATGAGACTTTACTGCTTTACGGAAGAAGATCAAGTTTAATACTATTTTTCTCTTTTCTCTGGCCCTTTAGTTTGTTTCAAAAAGATGTCTGTATGTGCAGTAGGAATAGAAATCTTGTATACCTATGGTAAAAATGACAATCTCACTCCACCATCCTGCCTGCATATGAACAACAGATTTGTCAGTGTGTGACAGGTTGACAGCCCAGCTCCCAGCTGCTTGTCCATTGTTGTTAAATCAGTACCTTGTCTAAGTGTTCAGCAAAAAGGCAGCCTGTTTCCTCCATTCACAGAGGCTAGGGTGGTTGCCAGTTAAAAACAAATAATGGCTTTAGGCTGCACTGCCATAATGCATTGAAAAGATGCAATCTAAACCCTTGTGTGCTCCTTAGGCAACACATAATTGTGCTGGAAGTTCAACCTTCTTTTGCAAAACAACAAAGACAAGTCTAAATGGGATCAATGAAAGACAGCAGTGAGTACCTAAACTCAGTTATTTAACTAATGGGACAATGAAAGTACAGTTTGATTTTGAAACAGGGGAGTAAAAAAGAGCTGTATGTGAGACAAGTGAAGGATGTGTATGCAGTATGTTTGTGACTTTGCTTTTGAGAAGAATGATAGGGTGAAATTTGGCATCCTACTAAGCTATAACGGAAAATAAAATGCAAAGGAAGTGAACATTCAATGAACATAAACTTACTTGTAGTAAGATTTTCAGCAACATTAAAAAGTTTGTCCTTTTTGAAAAGGGATTGTTTGAAATTGTGCTCCCTTTTCGAGATTCTCATTTGCCCTCTAGAATGACATTCTGTAGCTTTTCTTCCTTTTGTATTGTTTATTTTTGAGAAAGAAATAATGCAAGAGGTGAACTGATTATGATTGTTAAGATCTGTTTGGGCCCAGCTCTGATCTGGAACAAAAACAAACTTAACATATTGTGAGAAACTCTTTTTGCCGGTACTGTGGTTTTGGAAATATTATCAAACTTCTGGACATAGAATCAAAGGATGCTGCTGTACATTGAGTTTGACTTTTGGTTCTTCTAGCACAGTATTTTGACTCCGGTTGGTAACACATCTCCAGCATTTCAGATCAAAGTTGCTCCACGTAGCTTGAACCTGTGCTCTCTAACATGTCAAACAGGAGAAAAACATTGTTGACACTTGTGCTCACAAGAATTGGAAAAGGCTGAATCTGCAAACAAAATTTAATATGCGAAGTGTTCTTCAAAAGGATTATGCAAACAAGCCCAACTGGAGTAAAATTTCAGATATGATTGTCACATCTCAGCTTGAATACAGCGCAACCTTTGACTTAATGATAATCATTGGTGAACTAAGAAAGATTTGCATCCTAAATCTTAACATTTCTTTCTTAAAAGTTATGGTCTGTTGAATCATTAATAAGTATTATTAAAGAGTCACCAGGTACACATTTGTACACTTGCTGTTGGCTCCAGAGGAGGTACTAAAAATAGTTGAATCAATAGAATTATCAATGTCTTCAGTCAAAACGCAATGCAGAACATAGGGCTCGCTATGGAATTTATTGTACTTATTTCAAAGTTCTCTTTCTACTGCCTATTAACTACGCAGTGTACAATAATAAAAACCTCAATGTAAATGTACATTTCAGTAAAACAATCTGGTTAAATTTATATCATAAATCATCAAATGTCAAAGCACATTAGGAAAACATTTTCAACATGTGTTTGAACTGTAATTGCATCAGTGGAGCAGTGGAATAAAGCATTCCAGAGGGTGGGTAACAAACCAGAAATGTCAGTTTTTCTGACGATCACCAAATGAACATTCTTACCTAAGCAAGAGAGTTTTCACATTATGATTACCTGGCCAGTTTGATCTATAAGGGAGAAGTCATTTTGTCAAGTATCATGCTTCCAAGAATTTTGTAGGGGAAATACCAAAGTCTTGAAGCAGCCCCTCTAGAAAATTAGTCGCTAATGTAAGGTGACAGGAGTTACTGTACATACCACACCATAATCTTGTCATTGCGGTTTGCATGAGTTAAAACTTCTAGACCATGCAGGCTCTACAATGTCACATTAAAGAGATCCAGTCAAGGCTTGCAAAACAATATAAGCCTCATATGACAGCAGTGATGAACATTGCTTTCTTTAATACCAGTTGGTGAGACGGGTGAAGATCTGCTTGGGATCATATGGAAAATTTTACATGTACACTGTGATATGCAAAAGCTTTTTGCAGAAGATTAGTGCACTTGAGAGCACTGACATAAATTTATAGAAGAGGAGGTGCTTATTTTCTGCTCACATGATGAACGCTGCATTTCTTGAAGGAGATACAGGTCCTTAAATGTGTAATCCATCACTTTCATGTTGAGTTCTTTATCAATTGCATTCTTAGCATCACCTAACCTATTTCATTGTTCAGTTTTCCTATGAATACCAGAGTGCTTGGTGTTAGGAAATGTTCAGTTCTGCATTACCATCCTATTGAAAATGTTAGCTGATAATGCCATGAAAAGATTATTAATTATTCTTATTTTGTCATATACTGGATAACATGTAACTTATCGGTAACCAAAGGATTATCGTCCTACAAGGTAAAAGTGGTAAAATAATTCCTTTTATTCTAAGTCAGACATTTCATTTTTATTTAAAAAAAAAGCTCCAGAGATTACAGAAATACATGATGTATTTAAGTTTTAAGTTTTCTTCTAAGCTTTAATTGTAAATATACTGATCTGGCTATAAACTCTACTAAAATTAATAGAACTTATTTCTAACTACTTATTTTTCTTTTCAGCTGAACAATATCAATGCAAATAAATATGAAAAAAAGAGTGCAGCATGGTTTCAATTATATTCTGATTTAGGGGAATAATTTGGCTATTTTACTGTAATTAAGTGTTTGCCTTGGAATCAATGAGAATTAAAATTGATTATGTGCTCAACTTAATTGGTACAACTTAGACTTCTAAATTGCTTCATTTTACACTTCTCGTTTCTCCCTCCATCACATTGGAAACCCTGGCTTCTCTTTTTCTAGTGTGTTTCACCATGATTAAAGTTTTCAGCCTCTGGCTACAGTGTTCATTTCTTGCATGTTGGAAAGTGTCTCTGTGTTTGGTGGCTCAGACAAGCATATAAAGAACAGCAGGTGGATTGGCAGATGACAAACATGGCCACAGAACAAATGCAGCTTATAAAAGAGATCTTATACCTGTTCTCATGACTCTCTCATTTCAATCTGTGACAAATTCTATACCTAATTTGTTGGTATTGACTTGCTTTGATGAATTAAGATATTAGCTTTCCTATATGCACAACTCAGCATGGATCGAGTTTTTGAGATCTTTATTACTTTTATGGTTTTTCCCCCCATTGAATTTGCTGTGGCTGCCCCTCCAATAGACTCTGGACAGCTTACAGAATTTAATGCAAAGTTAAAACAATTAAACACAGAGACAAAACAAGAGAGCTTGGACTACAACAGCCAGTATAAAACATAACATGGTATTCCCCAACCCACATGCAGCATATTAAGCTCAGGCCTGGGACCAAAGACAGATTTTAACCCAGGAGAATAGGGACTATCTGTGGCAGTGGTGGGATTCAATTTTTTTACTACCGGTTCTGTGGACGTGGCATGGCTTGGTGGGCGTGGCTTGGTGGGCACAGCAGGGGAAGGATACTGCAAAATCCCCATTCCCGCCCCACTCCTGGGGGAAGGTTACCACTGGTTCTCCGAGGGAAAAGTCAGATCTTAAAGACCTTCTGGAAAACAAGGAAGGTAGGTTTCCTCTTCACATCATGGGGGAGACTATTCCACAAGGCAGTAACAGCAATGGAAAGGGCTCACTGTCTAGATTCCTCCAAATGACAACATTTAAGAAAGTAGACTTAAAATGAGCCCACCTAATCCAATCTAGTGAGATGGGTAGATGTTCCCAGGAGAGGAACTCCTACAAGGAACCTGGCTGAATGCTTACCACCATGTGAACAATAGCAAAGACTAGAACAAAAGTTCTCCAATAAAATCACATCCAAGGATGGACTGTTGAGGATGAACTGCAATCCTACTGGCACTATTCTTTCCCGAAAGGAGGCATTAACTGCCACTTGGATGCAACCACATAATTTGTCTTGGGAGGTTGTAACAAACCAAGAGGAGCATTTCTCCAGAACACAGATGGCAGAGTCACAAGGATCCTATCCACTTCTTTTGGGGTCTGAAAATGTTCTATTATATCCAACACATCCCAGTCAACAGAATCTGCTCAGCTGAGATCCAATTCAGTGATATATTTTCATTTCATATTCATAAGCTTTTACATACAGCCAAGTAATAGTGTCAAGATTTTTCTGTGAATTTTTAAAAGAGAGAAGTCAATATCACTGTTGAATTTCAGTATTATTAATAGAAAAGTTGCATTAACATCACCATTTGGCCCTTCCCTGCCCCCCCCTCACCCCCAAAATATCATTACTGAAGGGAGGTCCATTTATTCCAAATGAAACCTGGATTTTCTAAAATTATTTTCTACAAATTATGATACTGAAACAGAAATGTATAATATTTCTTATTTGACTTCTCAGGAAGGTTTTTATTTTTTAAGAAAAGCATTTTACTTGGCTCTTCAGCAACTTCAATTTAGAGATAACATCAAGCTCATGGGAAATTATGAATTCAATTTAAGTATTCTTAAGATCTCTCACTTAAAGTTAAGTGGCAGAAGAAAAGGCAAAATTGTCTTTGCAGATGTTGAGACAAAATTCATTGCAGACAATCACCATTTAATATCCAGTGCTGACTTTTTGAACAAGTGCTTTTGTTAAATGATATATCAAATGAATTGGCACTAACAACAATCCCATAGAATCTGAATGAGAAAATCAGGAATATTAAAACAATGGGAATATTTGGCAGAAGTCTTAAAACAATAGGAATAGTTAGCATACAAAACCAGCTATTAGAAAGAAACAGAACTAAGGACATGCTCTGTTAGAACCCTGAAGCACAAGCATTGTTGGTTGGAGTTGTGAACAAAAATGGTTTTGGGATATCCTGGATCAGGGCTTTTTTTCGGCACCAAAAGGTGCTGGAACGCACACACACCCCGTCGCGTTAAAAAACCCCGGAAGTAATAGCGCGTGATTGGTTGAGACGCATCACGTGACGCGGACTCTAAAAAGGTGCCGGAACGCAGTACC
>JAOYMU010000252.1:75608111-75621247 GCA_025802295.1 Psammodynastes pulverulentus | reverse complement strand
GATCCTTTCTGAAGTCCGGATCACGTGGTACGGACTTCACCAATTGCGCGCTATTACTTCTGGGTTTTTTAGCGACACGACGGGGGGTGCGTTCCGGCACCTTTCTTCGAAGAAGAAAAGCCCTGGTAAGTAATAATATTAATTAATAATAAAAACATTAAAAATAAGACCCTTTATGTACTTAGGCACATATGTACTATGGATTTGTTTTGATATGATGTTTTCAATTTTTGTTAGTCTCCCAGAATTACTTTCTTGAGTTGGGCAACTTTGTAGAGATGGGCAACCATATAATTGAATAAACGAAGTAAATAAAACAAATTACTGCCACCTCCTATTCTATAAGCACTGCACAAAGAGTAATTAAAATATGAATAATAATTAGTCACAAATAATTCTGCAAATATTATGTTGGGTGTGAACAACCAGGTCAGCATGTGAAGAATTTAATTTGCTGAGTTTGCTCATGCCTATACACAGGAATCTGTACTTGGGTAGGACTGTATAAAGTTCAATAGCATTCAAGAGGTGGTTGGACTTTGCTCTTTTGTGCCCATGTAAGGATTCTAGATTAATTCCCTGCTTGATTGTTCCCCCTGGCTCCACCAATCTCTTTCCAACAAAAACAAATTTCTCTTTTCTACAAAAAAATGTTCACAAACTGAACTAGACTGTTTAGACTGAAAAAACAAGAAAATTAATTACTATGCACTATATATTACATCCCATAGTGATATTGATAGATGACACTTGATTCACTGAAATATGAGGCAGAGGTTTACTTCAAGTCAAACTGTCAAAGAAGAAATTGGCTGTTTACAGTATGTAAAGTCACTGAAGAAGAGCACTGATGAAGTTTAAAATTAGAACCTACTGAATGAGCAGAAAACAAAGCATGAATATTGAAGAAAAATAATAAAAATATAAACACAATGTTGGTAAGGAAAAATATTACATAGCTAATTTCTACAAAAGATTGAGGGAAAAGTGGATAAAGATAAGCTTGGCAATGGATTACAACTGGAACATTAAAAAAGAAACTAAAGGCTTGATTTTGGCTGCAAAAAAGCAAGTTATTCAAACTACAGCAATCAAGGCCAGAATTGAAAAATTATCAAATGACTGAAGCTACATATTGTGCAAAAAACCAGAAGAAACAGTATGCTCAGCTCGTCCTCTAACAGATGGGATCTGTAGCATAATACAAAACTGGAGCATATAACTGACTCAGAAGACATAACAAAACCCTGCTCTATCTACAGTTGCATGAAACGATACAACTTCTTTTCTGCAAGGCTCCCTATTTCATGCTTTTACTTGAATAAGAGTAACTATGTGAGGCTGTGCAAAACATTTAAAAAGGCACTTCATGAACTGAGTTGCACAAGGAAAGAACATTTCAAACTATAGAAATAACCATATCCCCTAGTAGATGTGATAAAGCTGCTTGCAGAGGTTTCTTATGCTGCTTATAAAGAAGAGCACTTCTAGTGGGTCTGCTGACAAAGTAATGAATTCTCTGCACATGCACACTCGTTTAGTAAAAACTTGAAAAAAGTCCTCAAAGCTACTTCCAAGGGATGTAGCTACTTCAGTGTTTCAAGGAAGGGACACTGAGGAGATCCCCTTCAAATGCTTTGCTCAACTTTAATATATTAAAACTAATTTATGGTATGAACTCAAGCAATCTGCTTTTGGACTGAAGGCAAGAATAGAGCTCTGATGCAATAAAACAGTCTCGCAAATAGAATGTAGGATTGCTCTTTGAAAATCTGCTAGAAGCTTAATCAAATTGAAGAAGGGTTTACAATGTCTGATATGTTTGAGGGAATCTCCAAATATCTCTAAACAGATGACAATAATGTCATCTCTTTAGAAGCATATAATAGTAGTTACATAAGCACGTTTTAGACATCAGTGTTTAAACATAAAGTCATTGCTTTTGCTATATAAATTTGGGAAAAAATAGTACTATGAATAAAAATGCAATACTCTGTTATTTTGATTATCAGTGCCTATATTAAACAACTGAGCCATATTGTCCCACAGCATGATGCAATCAGATCTCTGCCCAAAATGATGGACAGCTCTGGCCCACTGAACAGGCAGAATGAAAAAAAAAATCCCATTTACTCTCTGCCAGATGGGACCTACTGGACGCTTCAGTGCAAACAACTCATCCTTCTTCAGACCTTCTTGTCCAGTTCTTGAGATAGCTCCAGCTGATAATGATGGATATGAAGGCTACAGTAAAGTGGGTGACAAAAGCAGCCTTGTTATAGCTGCCAGTCTTTCAGTCTTGTCATTATTACACATTGAAGATTTATTTGAGTTTATTGTTGTGCACTGGGCTAGCCATTTGCAATTCATCACCTAGTACAGAAGGTTCAAGATAGTGGCCATAGCTATAATTGCCACCTCCACCTGCTTCTTGAAATTATGAGGTCAGCACCTAGGGCAGCCCACTGTTGAGAGCACTCTCTGCATCAGGAGAACTGTCTGCTGTAAAATACCAGAACTGCTTTTGGCTAAATAAAAGTTGGTGGTAAACCCAACGGAAATTCTAGCCGATATTCTTATATTGCCCAAACAATAAACAGTTCTGAAATATCAGAGAACCACAATTGGTTAAAAAAGAGCAAGTATTAAAAACCTAATGCTTCTTGATTTCAGCTTCAGAAGATAATGGAAAGTATATATGAATACAATAGAAATAAATCAGGTTATAAGGATAATATTCTTTAATGTAAGACATTACATTTACTATATTACAGAAATAAACAATTTCTTTAATGAACGATGAACATTTTATTTGCTGAAAATTATACCCTTTTGACACAAAACATTTCCTCTTCCATGAGAATAGGTGTTTCCTAAATTGTGAGGAAGGCATCATTTGTACATTCTAAGATACACTCATCTATATTTTTCACAAATTAAATGGAAAGAAGAAACTAGTATTCAGAAATAGAATACTGTGTTAAAATAAGTAATCAGAAATCCTTGAAAACAAAAGGGATAGCATGATACATTAGAGTCAAAAACATTCATAGCAAACATAAAATAGGTAATTTTCTTCTTAGAATGGAAGCTAAAAATCCATGGGGAGAACAATTCCATATTATTGGATCACTCAGCTGGATGTAACCTGGCAAAGTGAAAATAAAAACCAAGAAATATCTATATTGTTCCAACAACTCCTTCACTTCGCTTTCTAAAAATAATCAAAGCTTAAATCGCCTAAATAGTTTATCCCCCTTTAAACAAGTTGTTTGTTGACATTGCTAAAGGATAGCCACTGCGTATTATTTTTAGTAATTCTATTGAAGATAATTATAACAGTAAAAACTAACACAAACTGAAAAAAGATAAAAATAAAAATGGTAGAATGATTAATCTTTAGCCCATTCAAATAAAGTTGTAGAATGTTTTTTTTTCCAGCTCAAGAACATAGAATAATCCAGCCAAAATCCAGTTTTTTATTTGCTTATGCCCTATAGCCAGAATCTTGCCAGATTAAACCTATACTATTCAAACAATAATATACTCTGGGGAAACTTTAGGGAGAGATTATCCTAAATTTCTTCCTCTTTCTCCAATCCAGCTCCAGATTGTGTTGTCTTTTTTCTCACCCCATGCCTGTTAGAATTTACTCCATCTCCTGGAAAACTGCCTCTTCACTGTAGTTCATTACACCACCTTCCCCTTCATAGACAAAATCTATCATACTTTGTCCCTTCTTATAAAATTCTTCAATAACAAGCCTCTTTTGTAAATCCATTATAGGAAAATTATCCATGTCACTCTCTTGGTTTATTGCTTGTACATCGGTTTTAATTTTTAAGACGTCAGTTGGTTTCTGTGAAAATAGTTCAAGAAGAACAAATGGAGGACCAAAGACAGGTCCGAAAAGTGGAGCTGACGACTGTGGCAGAATGAAGAGCTTCTCTGGAAGGAGAGGACTTGAGACCACTCACAAGTGCTCCAGACAGCTATTCCTTGCAAAGAGACCACAAGATAGAGACTTATTCATACTATTTTCTAATCACTTTCAGAACCTGCTTGTTAACTGCTTTCATCTATTAGAAACATTTGGATTGACATGATTAAGAGCACTGAGTGAGTTTCATTCAAAACTTAATAAAAGAAGTTTTAACTACTTAAAGAACTTTTAAAAAAGTTTCTCAAATAAACAGGAAAAAGGCAATTGAAATATTGATTTTAGAAAGTTACAAATGGACTAAAAATGCTGAAATAAAATTTTGGAAGTACTTATAAAAAAAATCCTATGGGAAAATGTTTCATTTTGAATGTTTTTTTAAAAAAATATAGGTTTGAACATAGGACCAATTCCAGAACCTTAATCCATACACTGTGCTGTGTTTCCTTTTCTATCCTCCTGTACCTTGGATTGAAAAATCCAGGTTTAAGTTTATTCAAAGCCATGGAAACTCTTAACTTTGAATCCAATCTACTTCACAACATTGTTATGATAAATTGAAGGTAGATCACTGTTTATGCTGCCTTGAAGAAAACATGAAAGATAAATCAAATAAAAGAATTCTCTACCATTGAAATAATTCATTAACTAGCAGGTAAATGGGAGAGGAAACCACAAGTCAACACCGGGTACTGTCTTCTGCATATAACCAGCACCAAAGATTGTCTTCAAAGGAAAGTTCCCAACCTTTCTGCCTTTGTAGATGGGATGGAGGGAGAGATGGTTCTTCGTGAGTGGTGGGCAAGCACATGAATGTACGTGCAGCTCCATTTGAGTGAGCAGGTTCTAAGCGGCTCAAGGCCCGTTAGTGGGCTGCTACCCGTGGATTAGGGACCCCTCTTCTAGAATAGCCATTAAAATTAAGAGCAAATTTGTTACTTATAAACATAAAGGTCAGAAACCGAAATTCAGAATGAAAAAGCTCTGGAAAACCTCTTGAAATATATTAACAATTTTTAAAAAAGTTTATCAAGCATCTTGCATGAAAAACAATTATTTTTTAAATTTTTATTTTAAAAGGCAAAATATATTACCTTAGTGGAAATCTCAGTGATTTAACTAGAACATGAAAGTAATGAAAATAGTTGACAGTTATTAATACTATAAAGATGCCATTATAGTTTGCATGTTGATACTCAAAAACATAAGGTAGAAGAGGACAAATCTTAAGCATATAAATAATAAAATACAAGTCGGGGGGAGGGGAATTGCATCTTTCAGGATAATATATTACTGATTATAGGGCACATACTAAAAAAAGTACCAAAGTTTATACCTCTAATTTGATGAGTGATATAAAAGGAATCTCTTAAGAAATATAACATTATTTGCAAATTGAGCAAGAGGACCCCAATGATAGCCATATATAATCAGTTGTCACCTTGCAGCTCAATTAGCCCTCATGTAAAAACGAGGCATGTAAGGAGAAATGAGGTTTTGACATTATCTCTGCCAGCAAGATAATTACACAGTCTTCATTTAACAGTAGGGCAACACTACTGTAGCAACAAATTAACTCAGCTCCATTTGCAATTCATGGTGTGTTTTCTCATTTAACACCATTTGTCTTACTCCAGTGAATGTTTCCATTAGTTTTATTCAGCACAGCAAAATACTTTATTTTGACTTCAACATTACATCACTAAATCACTATATCTTTATCCCAGTAACTTTAAGCATGCTGATATATGTCTGATTTTTTTTAAAAAAATCTGCATTTTTAACTGAAAATTTTCAGCATAGTTTACCACCGATAATAGAACCAATCCTTTCGAATTTAATCAATACTAGATTTTTTTCATTTTTCATCTATTTCACTGAAATCAAATTTCCTTTTGTTATTAATAAAAAGACGTATTCTAATTAAATTGCAAATAAAACCAACAAAACCAACCAAGTTTATTGCTACAGGGCAGTATTAGTTCTGAATCCCTGCTGAGTCAGTGAAAATACTTTATGCATTTGGACAGTCTCATAAAACTCATTCACTCTGCCTGCTTCTCTTTATATAGTTGTATCTGTGATTTAAATATACAAGCACTACTATTATAAGCAGTTTTCTCTAATATTACTTTGGAAAATACACTTTAAATTGCAAATTCTGATTAGGAACAGAGTCTGGGTTAGCATAATAGTTAGTGTATGTAATCTGAAACTATTGTTAATATAGTAGAAAGAATTATCTATCCTGCTAAATGATGGTAAGGGATAGTTTGACTGTAGTGACAATGAAAGCATTTGAAAAAAAAACACTGCTCATTCCAGTTGTAGCCAGCAAGATCTTATTTATTTTATTTATTTATTTATTTGCTACCTTTCATTTTTTTAGATATAACCAGGGCTTTTTTTCGGCCGGAACTCAGCGGTACTGCGTTCCGGCACCTTTTCCGAGTCCGCGTCACGTGACGCGTCTCGACCAATCGCGCGCTATCACTTCCGGGTTTTTTTAGCGTGCGACGGGGGGCGCGTTCCGACACCTTTCGGCACCGAAGAAAAGCCCTGGATATAACTCAAGGCAGCTAGCACTCCCTCCTGTTATTTTCCCCCATAACAACAACCCTGTGAGATGAGCTGGGTTGAGAATAGCAACTAATCCAAAGTTACACAGTCGGCTTTCATGCCTAAGGCAAGACTAGAACTCACTTTTCATCAGGGTGCCTTAACTGTTAGACCAAACTGGCTCAGGAAAATATCTGATTATACTCACACTTTGATATTATAGCACTAGACAGAGGAGACCTAACGGTCACAACAGCTACAGTATTTCATTCCACCCATTTCATTCAGCTCTGCACTAGGCCATGTGATTTGAAAGAAAGAAGAAAAGGGACACAGAATGAAGGAATCAGCAACCTTTCAAACCATTGCCCAACTGCCTATTCCACATTGGAGGCTTTTTTCCCCCCTGTAGGATTTCTTGTTTGTGGGCAGATGCCTCATCCATACCCTCCAGTATGTTTTTGTGAATTCAGCTCCAGCCTACTACCATAGACACCTCTTTCATTAACCAATATGAATGATCTGAACAGGTCTTCCATCTGAACCTAGTTACATTTGCAACCTTCATATGGAAAACAGCAGTATGAGAATGCAGACTCAAGTATTCTATCACAGCTCATGACAAATTAAAAGAACGAAAAGTATCAGAGATAAACCTGTTGTAACTTTCTACATTTAAATGGCACTTTTTTCCTTCTTAAAATAACCTCTGATTGATAACCACCTGACTCTCTTTAGTTAGAAAAAAGAAACCTTATTTAATTTCTCACATTATTTAATACATACAATATGAACTTTGGGACAATGTCAAAGCAAAACAACTGATTCTCATATTAACAGAAGAGCAAACACAGTGGACAGTTGATCTATCTGAGTCAACTATAAAAGATCTATTTAGCCCATAGCCAAAGAAAGGGTGTCACTTTCTGTTATGCGAATCCAAGGTGACTGCTTATATTTTGAATTGCTGGACTAATTCTAGCCTGAGCAAAAATCTGTTTTTTATTTCATAATTACTTCCTGTGTCAAAACTGGTAGATGTCCTTTTGTACCAACCTATTAAGGCTGTTAACTATAATACAGTAAAGTGTGATTAAACATTATTACTGGGACATTTAGAAAATAGGAAAATGTAAAATAAAGGCTAACAAAATGGCAAACAAGCAAGTTGCATTCTTTAACAAACTTTTAAAGTCAGTTGAAAACCTTATTTTCACATTTATAATCACTATCAAAAGGATTGAAAGCTGCTTATAATCTTTTATGTTATAATTCTTATAATTTCTTTTTTTTTCTCTTTTGTTTTCTCACAACTCATTGTCTGCTCTATTTTTTTTCTATTTCTGTATAGAAAAGGAATAGAAAATTCTATATCATACTGTATGTGTGTGTTGATAACAGATATTATCAAATCTGTTTTTAAAACAGTTCCAATATAAATTGTTGATCTGCTGATTTAAAGTATACATTATATACCAAAGATCATTTTAAGTTTTAAGGGTGCTTTAAGAATTACAGACTCAGTAAAATGGTAGAAATATATTGACAAATAAATCTGTTGAAATAAGACATAATTATTGCAATAAGTCTTGTCCCTGCAATGTGGATTGAATAGAAGTTACTTGGGCTTTCAAAACAAAGTGGCTCACGAAGGACTCCACAGAAAATCTAACCAACATGGTACAAAAGAAGTACTTTTATAAATCAGTACCATAATTCAGTCTTAATTATTACATCAGTTATGGGTGAACAGTAGGAAGCAGAAAGTAGGAATAAATTAACAGGTCTGATAAATCACTCAATGGAGGAAGGTAAACGATAGGATTCTGTAAGTTTCTGTAATGGGACCAGTTCTTTTTAATATATGTATAGTGAATTTCAATTAAGAATGAGCAGTGATGTCCCCAAAACTACAAATCAATTAAGCTGAGTAAAACAAGGTCTACAAAAGCATCTCTCTCCCTCCCAAATGGAGGAATGAACATGGGCAAATGACGTGCAAAGAAAATGTAAAATAATGCATGCAGAGGCAACAAGTACATACGCAATAACATATCGGGTAGTGAATTGACTCCAATGCACTTCTTCCAATAAGAACATTCGTGTTTATGGAAAACTTTAATCAAAGAGCATGTATCAACAATAGGATCAAATTTCTTAAGCTACAGTATTGGAAAATGTCTGAATGTGTGTGTGTGGGGGGGGGGGGAAGCTTTAGATGGAAGCTCTGAAAGCTGAAATCATGGGTAAATTTTGGATGATATTCACACTGAGATGGCGTCAATAGTTACAGATTCTACAGAATAGTTAGCCCGTACCTCAAATTACAGATAACAAATTCGAAGCTTCTATCAGATACTATTCTACGTGCTGATGATTCTGAGGGGCATTCATATCCTAATAAATCAGATTTTAAAAATAACAAAACTGCAATAGAAAAATCAAAATACATCTTTACAAATAAATACTGAGAATAGAAGTAACACTAACCAAGTAGTTCAAAATTAGAGGAAAGAGCATTAAAACCCCCCAAGTTATGTTGGAATAGCAAAGATTTAATTGTCTTCCTACAAACCATTCAGAACGCAAGCAATTTTTGCTTGTAGGAGTTGAGCCTAAGCCTTTTTTTCCTTATCCAGGCTCTAATAATTTCCAGGCACCATATTGTATGGTATTGTCTATTCAATCCAGGATTGGAGATGTAATGTTGAGTATTACCTGCATTCTAATTATACCTGACCTTAGGTGATCTTTCCCAATGGCTTCAGGCAGCTATTAATAGGAGCAGTGGGTGTTGACCCAGATGCATCATACAATGGAGGACGAGCTTTCAGCTTGATCTCTCCATCCCTATCATCACTGATTATAATTGCCTGCTTAGGAAGGAGTAACCATTGTAAATCAGTGTCACAAACTCTTCTAATGTAACAAGGCTAACAACACTGAATGGTGGCAGATCCAGTACACAGTAAACGAAAGATAAAATTTACTGAATGATAAAATTTGCTTCTATAAAATGTAATGATAGCTGCCAATGTTGATGTTTTCAAAAGGAAAGACCACAGAACAGTACTACAAATGTCTATGAATTACGATGACAACATATCTCCAATATCAGAAGTAAGAAACCTCTGTAGATCAGTCGCTGAGAACACAATTGGAGAGTTCTATGCCATGCTTGTCATCTTCTGATGCAATTATGTGAAAGCTATTCTCTTGTTTACTGAATATCTTTATCCATGGAAGCTATCCAAGTTTGATGAGAGTTTTACTGATATTGAATGATTGAAAAACAATTCCAAAGTTTAGTGCTTGTTTCATTTATTTCAGAGACAGTAAACAGACTTGCAATGTGCCAGTATGAAAAAATATATGCCGCCCTTTAATTGATTCAATTAAAGGGATAACTAGGGCCAGTGATGTGAGTTTTTCATTTAGCAATATGGCCTGATTTGTGCAAGCCTTGTCCTATATAAATCTCACAAGGTTTCCCTATATGCCACAGGAAATGAATGAAGTTTTCACCATAATAATTCTAGAAATCTTGTCTAGTAATTAAATGTAATTGTGATTAAATTTCTGAATATGTTCTTTAAAAACTCATTGATACCTATCAGTCTGGGAAAAAAGTACATAAACATTTCTAAAGCTCCAAAGCTTCACCAATGCATGGCTAAGAGACTTGTATTGAAATGGAGAAAACTTCAGGCAATAGTGTATCTTTTTAAATATATCCATGTATCAAAATCATTCCAGCAGCTCAGGACATCAGAAAGGTCTCTTGAACAACATCCAGGAATCTGCAAACTTCACTTGCTTTAGTTAAAACCAATGTTTATGACTCCATTGTCAAAGAAGCACTGGATAAAAATGAGAGATCAGCAAGGTAGAAGCAATTACTGAAAATAACACTGATGATCATCTCATGTGTGATTCTCCAGTTTCCTGAAGGAAAATTTTATGGAATGATGAATCAAAAAGTCTGGGACTTTTATATCTAGAGAAATGAAATACTATGTTCTAATTTTTGAGCCTCATACCAACTTGTGAAGTGTGAAGATGACATGGTTTGGGGATGATTTGCTGCCTCAGGACCTGGACACGATGCCATCACTGAAGGAAGCATGAATTCTGCTTTGTGTCAGAGAATTCTATAGAAGAGTATCGGGCCATCTGTCCATCAGCTGAAGCTGAAGTGCAAGTGGACCATGCAGCAAGACAATGATCCCAATCATACAAGCAAGTCTATAAGAAAATGGATGAAGAAGAACAAATTCAATGTTTTGGAAGGGCTAAGTAAAATTCCAGATCTAAACCCCACAGAGATTTTGTATCAAGATCTGGAAAAAAAAATCATGCTAGAAAACCCTCAAATGTTACTGAGGGAGTTTGCTATAGAGAAATAGACCACTATCTGAGAAACTGATCACTAACTACAGGAAGTGGATAGTGGCAGTTACTGCAACTAATGGTAATGTATCCATTTTTAACATTGGTATGCAGCATGTTGAATAATTTTGTTTATGAAACAAAAGAAACAAGCACCAAATGTTGATAACATTTGTTTTCGTAGACTCAGTTTCTCTACTATTTGAGCTACATTAATTTCTGATAACTTTCAGCACCAACACCAAACAAACGTTCAAAAAATCTGAAAGATGACAAATGTTTTTTTCACAGAACTGTAGACATTGTTATTTTGTCGGGAATGTTCAACTTCTATTTTTATTTATTTTACAGTATTTATAAGCTGTCTCAATCTCGATAGATTTTGAACAAGGAACAAACATGGACATTGAATATAAACTACTGGAATTATATAAAAATCATTATTAAAATCACAGGCACCCTTACAGTAAACGAATCTAATCATGCAGAAACATATACTGGAACAAAAATGTGTTGATTGTTTATGACATGCCAGTGGGATCAGGGACATCTGAAACTCCAGGGAGAGAAAAGTGGGAGCCACACAGAGAAGGTCTATTGCCTCATCCATGGTCAATGTACTCTGTGAGGAGGACTTGAAACATTCCCATTTTTAACATAGGTAGAATTCTGATAAGACATTTCATGGTATTTCCAGTGCTGTTATAAGATCTTTGAACTTATACAGTATGGTATTTTTATGCTCATGCCTAGAACAGTCAGTTGGGTTTACTGAAAACAGAAATGAAATTTTTCCTTGGGTCCACTGATGTTCTATCAAAATTAATGCTGAATCTACAGTTACAAGTGAATGGACAAAAACTCCACTCAGTGACAATGCAAGTAATGTACAGTGTAAGCATTTCAAATGAAAACATTTTTATTTGCAAGAAAACTTCACTGAAATCAATAGGGTCATTTTTGGGGTAAACAACGACTGCAACTGCTGATTCTGAACAAGCAACAATAAAATAAGGACAGAAGTGATTGGTGCATCAAGATATCTAGAGCACAAATCTCAGATAATAGATTTTTGAACTGCCTGGCAATGGTTTCATGAGAGAATATGAGGAGATGTCAAGGGATTTATGACAAATAATTTTATGTCATGTGGTAAATAATGGTTGCTTTACCATAGTCAGACTTCCCCTGCCCTTGGTTTAAAATAAAACATGTTACAAAAAGAGCTGTATAAAGCTGTATAAAAAGATAATATATATGGCCAACAAATATGTAAATAAATAATTCTACCTTCCAGGCTGAGAAGTATCAAGAATTCAGAACGGATGTTCCTAGATTTATTTTTATTGAACTGCAGTGATCCAAATACATTCACATCATGAAGTAATTCCTTTTGAATTAAATGAATTCTATTATAATGGAATGACTGAGAGACTTGAAAGAATTGCTTACAAATGCACACAGGATGGGGGGGGGGGATTGCTAAGTCTAAATTAAGATGTCGGCTATGAAGTTTCCAATAGGACCTTGACATGACTGTTGACCTACTCATGACATGATCACACCAATAAGGATTTGGAATTCTATTAGTATTACCAGAGGAAAAAAGTCAAGGAGTCATCAGGAAAACAAATCTATATCTGCTACTCCATCAGCCAATTACTGTTGTTAAAGTAGAATTAGATGGGTATTGACAATGTGAAGGGGATAAGGATTAAACAGATGACTGAGTATACAACTAGCTACATTGCCATGCTTTGCTGCATAATTTTTTTAAAAAACTGCCTGAGAAAGTAAAAGAATGTTTTGCATCAGGATATTATTATGAACTTCAAAATATCCTTGACAAGAATATGTATTTATATAGTATAACAACAGAAGAAAATATAATTTATTGAATGAATAAAGAATTGCACAAGACTGCCCAATAAATTATACTGTTAATTTGATATCATAGCTCACCAACAATTACCTAATGCTTTTAGGGATTTTGACTAATTATAAATAATTAAAATATTCAAGTAATTTATTTCAATTGTACTAAAAAGGGTCTGGGAGGCATGAACTTAATAGTGAATTCCACCTCTTTGGTGTAGGCAGGCAATATAATGCTTCTCTCATTGTGCTCAACCCCTTCCCTGCAGTGAAGCGCTGCCTCAAATATGCCATAATTTTCGGAGTATAAGACGCACTTTTTCTACCCCCAAAAGTGGGTGAAAATTTGGGTGCGTCTTATACACTGAATGTT
>JAOYMU010000252.1:75575128-75585609 GCA_025802295.1 Psammodynastes pulverulentus | reverse complement strand
CCACCCTCTAATTGAACGCCACCTCTATTTGAGCACCACCTCGGCGGAAGGGTTGAAAAATAGAGCGCCATGGCGTTGGTTTTACGGTAGTTGGGAGTGGATAAAAGTATCCAGAACTGTAAGATTACAAGAAATGTAAACATCTGCAATAAAGCGTTTGAAAAGGAAATAAACAATTGTATTCTGTCAACTTTATAAATTCAAAAATTTTAATTAAAATTTGAATTATTTGCCCTTAGCTCTCCTTTAACGGAAAGTAAAAAAAAAATGAATCATAGGAAAAAAAAACAAAGCGGCTAAATTTATTTTACTGAAATCCTCTGCATACTTGTTTGACAATAAGTACCATTGACCCTTGGAACTTACTTACAAATTAGACCAAATAGGGCAGCATTGCACAGGAATTGTACTTTTTGTAGTGGAAGATTTAATGCAGAATGGCAGAAAGACTTTAAACAATTTTAAATAGTTCAACTTTGGCAGTATACTACAGAATCCTAAAGCAAAATATAATACTTTAACATAAGAGCAGCACCACAATAATCTAAATTTCACAATTAAAAGAAAAACTAAAAACAACCTGTCGCTCATATTTTCATCTGAGCCCTTTTGCTCTTCATACTCCATTTTATCCTTGTTCAGAGGATTGATTTCATCATTCTCTATGACCACGCCTTCATCCAAAATGTCTGGGCCTTGTCTATTTGCTGCTAGCTTTCTTTTTTTAACTTTACTCTTTGATAGTTCTTGATGGGAGCAAGATCTGTTGTCATTGTCCATTTCCTGGTCCTTAATGTTGCCTTGTTGGGGCAATATAATTTTGTTTGTTATTTCAGAAGGTAGATCAATTGCCATCCGTTTCACCTTTCGACGTCTACGCAGAGTCCTATTACCTAAATTGTCAACGGCTAGATCAGGTTCATGCCAGAGAGGTCTTTTGCCTCTTAGGTTATTTAAATTTGAATTTGGTCTGCGTTTTGCAACCAACAGTTGGTCATCAGAATCACTATGGTCTTTCTTATTAGCAGCATAATTCTCTCTATAATCCTTGTTTGGCTCTTCAAGGCTGGAATCAGAACCTTCGCTTAAGCAATGTCCAGTCTCCCAGGGATGATGTGAAGTAAATGAACGTCTTTTCCTTCCTCTTCTTTTTCGAGCCTGGCGTTTTAGAAGACATGAGATGCTGCGAGAATGATCACCCGTATCTGCAAAGCCACCTCTTGCTTGCTCTGAACTTTCTTCCAGTGCAGAGACTAGATCATGAACTAGCTCCTCCATAGTCTTACTAAAATGCCTGTAAATAGCAAAAAAAATAATAAATCTAATTAATTACTATCTTGTTATAGTGACTGTTTTAGCAAAATGAAATAACTACTCCTTCCCTCATAAGATGTTTGAAGATATTAGAGGGGATAGGATCTTTGCTCGCTTTATGTGGTGCTTTGGTGGCACTACACCGTAAGCGGTTTTTGCTCTAACCATTTACCTATCGGGTGGTAAGTAAAACAGAAACAATCACTCACCCACCTCCCTATCAGACATTTTATTCTTATGCAAAGCCCTACAAGACCAAAGCAAGTATTTTGCCTTCGTCTGAGTCTCAGGGGAAGAAATATAATAGAGCATTATAAATTGTGAAAAACTGTGCAGAATTTGTCGTAGTTCTACTTTTTCAAGAACAAGAGACAGACAGACAGACAGACAGACAGACAGACAGACATCCAAGTTTGTTGGGAAGTATATTTAGGAAAAGGAAGGATTCAGTAGTAATCATAGATAACAAGTGCCCAAAAAAATTATTAACACAATGTCTCCATAATAAAATATCACAAAATAATTCTGATGCTTCGTGTTTCCTTAACATGAAAGAAATTTAACAAAAACATAACACACAATAACATTAATAGAGCAATCTATTAAAACTGGTAAGGTACCAATTTAGCACAATGATTAATTAAACAAAACTTTGTATGCTATAATTGCATTTCTGACCTTATGGTGAAAATTAGAAAGGCATTCAAAACACAAAGACAGAAAACAGAACATTTTAG
Organism: Psammodynastes pulverulentus; assembly: GCA_025802295.1. Lineage (NCBI taxonomy): Eukaryota > Metazoa > Chordata > Lepidosauria > Squamata > Psammodynastidae > Psammodynastes > Psammodynastes pulverulentus. The sequence continues at coordinate 75,583,558 of JAOYMU010000252.1, read as the reverse complement.
TTTAGTTTTACTTTATTCTAAGAGATTATATGAAAAAAGGTAATTTACACATTCGTTATTACTAATCTATAAAACAAGGAGTTTATTTACTTGATTTATATCCTGCTGTTCCAAGACTGTAAGGCAATTTACATGGGGATCTCCTTTCATTTTAACCCCACAACAAGAATATCTTTACATAGTCATTCTATATGTGTATAGCCCAAATACATTCAATTTAATATTTCCTTAATTATAGAGTTTCATCATTTAAAATATGTATTTTTCTATCTGTTATCCATGTTGCTAGGCTGGACAAATGTTTTTGGCAGCAATCATAAACTATGACTAACATTTAAACTAGCTAATAATGTGCTTTTCAGATCACAAAAATCAATTACATCTATATTTTACCTTCTGAATGGCATAATCAAAGAAAACCGCAAGAGAAATGAGACAGGGTAGTTTTTTATAACATTCTTAATTATAATGAAAAAACAATATAGTATAAAATCAGTACAAGTATGAATCAACTGTGAAAGCCATGTAAATTTAGTTGAAATACCCTCTAGTTGAAGGTACCCCTCGTTATCCATGCAGTCTTATTTTTCAAACTTAATGTCTGCTGCAGTTTGTGCAAGTAATGACATCATTTGAAAAAAATTGGTAAAGTATATATTTATAAGATACAGCAATAAGCACTGTGTTACTCAATACCATATTTTTTTATTCCAATTTGATCTCTGAAGATGGTTGCTGAGAAATCCCATTAAAATCACTTTACGAATGGATGCAGGAAATAGACTGGTTTATCTGTCTCTTAAAATGCAGCTTGAATCATATTGATGATATTCCATCAGCTGAAAGAAAGCTGTTGCATGCTGAAGGATAGAAAGAAAGAAAGCTGAATAACTGTAACCAAAATTCTGATCTGCTTGGCCTTTTGTAAGGCCTTGAAGATCTAGCTTTGAGCCTGGGCCCAAGGCCCAGAGGGTATGAAGGGTCATGTTTCCTAGCTATATTGATATCTAGGTTGATTTTTTTTTTCAAGAGGGAAATGTGTAGTCATGAGGGAAATGTGTAGTCTAGAAATATAAATAAAAATCTTAAAATTTGTATTATACTGTACTTGTTTTAACTGTTTTATGTTCATTCACCACCAAGAGTCACTTACTTGTGATGGGTGGCCATAGAAACATAATAAAAATATGAAGTCATCTAGTGTTTTGCTAAATGTTCAGCATCTTGTTCTTTTATCTATTTATTTTACCCAAATCAAAAATCCAGCTTTATGATACTTTGTTACACTTAATGAACTTCCCTCAAGGACTGTATATTTCATTTTTACTAGGCTTTTTACATCATAGAACTACATGGAAATTCAGAGTATATAATTATAAAAACACAAAAATATATTTTTAAAATGTGTTTCAATTAAAGTCAGTCTTTTAATTTTTGTATTGTATATTGTTTAAAAAAAACAGACTGAGGTAAAGCTACTATTCTATTTCTAAAATAGAGAACTATCTAACAAATTACCTGATAGAAAAAACAGCACTCCTCTTTCCAATAATTACCTCTGGAAAGGAGGAGGTTTGTCTTAATGTTTGCTGAAAAAATGGTGTGGAAAATAAACAAAGGAGCAGGATACAAATCATTGCAAGCATTGCTACTTAAAAAGTAGATACTTTTGAAGAATAGCCTGAAAAGTGTGCATGCCTTGAATATTAGATTAAAAATAACTACTGCCTGGAAGAAGCTGTTTTTAAACAGAGTTTTGCTTCTTCTTTTTTTTTTCCCAATTGACTTAGGTCTTCTGCCCACAAATCCAGCTTTGATTTTCTGTAATTTATTTTTACAGTTAATATTGTTCAATCTCACAGTATATTATATCCTTTTTTACTTTATATTTCTGCTTGTAAGTGTACAAATGTTCTCTGTACGTGCATGTATTTGAATATGTGACAGATGTTTACTATACAAAAATGTCTATGGAGATTCTCAGTCATCCAGGTCATGATTGTCCCAAAGATGCTTTTTCAAGAGGCGACTGGACTTTCTGTTTTTTCTTTGAAGACGTTTCGCTTTTCCTCCAAGAAGCTTCTTCAGCTCTGACTGGATGGTGGGGAATAGAAGGATGCCTTGCAGACAGCTGGTCATTTGCATTCTTTTATCGGGTTGTTAAGGTCACCTGGAGGTTTATCTGCGTCAAAACAAACCCATCAGGACTAGAGTCAGCAGTCCATCTGCATTTAAAAGACAAAGGCCACTCTTTTGAAGACAACAAAGTCCACCATTTTGGACAGAGAGGACCACTGGTTGGAAAGAGGGGTCAAAGAGGCCATCTATGTCAAAATTGAACAGCCCTCTCTCAACAGAAGGGGAGGGATTTGACATCATCTATCTCCAATCTACAACAGTCCTTTCAACAGTTCCAAGAAGGCTCCACATCCATTTGCAGCACTCAGGTGATCCTGATAACACAGATAAACCTCATTAACGACTCGCTAAAAGAATGCAAGTGATTAGCTGTCTGGAGTATAAATTCTTCCATTCCACCCATCCAATCAGAGCTGAAGAAGCTTCTTGGATGAGAAGTGAAACATCTTCAAAGAAAAACAAGAAATCCAGTTGTCTCTTGAAACAGCACCTTTGGGATAATACACAAATGGAAAATAAATTAAGCAGTTGACTAACCAAGATCACACCAAGAATAAGGAATGGATTACTCTGGAAAGTCTCAAAGAAATTTAGGATAATGTCTAATGAACCAAAGGCCTCTCTTGAATTAGTTGAATGTCAGTGTTATGAGATCACCATCCTGAGAACACTGAACAACGTTATGTGGGTGTGTAGCAGGATTGCAAGAAAAAAGAAAATTGCTGCTAGTCTACAGTTTATGAAAGACCATGCAAATAAGCCAGAAGCCTATTAAGAATATTCTGTGGATGGATGAGATCAAAGTAGAACCTTCTTGATTAACTGAAAAGGGTGATATTTGGTTAAAGGCAAACACTGGATTCCTGTATAAGAGCCTTATTCCATCTGTAAAATGTGATGACAGCATCATGGTTTGAGCCTACTTTGCTGTCCCTGAATCAGGATGGCTTACCATCATTGATAGACTATGATTTCTGAATGGTACCAGAAAATTCTACAGTAAAGTGTCAGGCTACTCTGTTCATGAACATAAGCTTAAGAGAAAGTGTGGCACGCAGCAAGATGATCTGCGAGAGACAAGTCATGCAAACAAAGGATGGTTAGGGTTAGGGTTAAAAGTGTTTTAACCCTATAAATGTGTTTTAGATTATATTTATGCAGAAATATTAAATTCAAAAGGATTCACAAACTTTAAAGCACCATTTTATAATAGAAGGTATTTCATGGAGTCCAGGGGTTGTTATGTTCTGTCAAGTTTATAACATGGTTATTTAGATAGCACTATAGAGAAACTTCCCTTTTATGATTCAATATTTTTTCAATTATATATCACACTTTGACTGTGCTCTATATTCCCTACAACTTTTTTCTCTAGGCTTATTTATGTGCAATTAAAGAAAATTAGCTTTTTACCCTTATGAAAACAAGCATTCTAGATCACTTGTAAATGTGTGAAAAATTTCTGTACAGTTCTTTAGCTACAGCATGTATTTCCTATAATTTGCTTTGACAGCAAAAAGTTACCAATTTCAGTATTTGTCATATATTTTTAATTATAAAAATGAATTTATTCTTGTTTCCTCCTTGCCAGATTTGCAGTATCTCCTATTCTTGTACGTCCACATATGTACATCATTAACTTCTCTGGACACTTTTGAATTTTCCCATGCATTCATGAAAAGTCAGCAAGAAAAAGCCAGTTTGGCCTACTGGTTAGGACAGCAACCTACAAACCAGGAAACTGATTTCTAGTTCCACCTTAGATATAAAAGCTGACTGAGTAACCTTGGGCTAGTCACTCTTTCAGCCCATAAAATCAGGCCTTAGCAGATTCCTATTACAACCAATGTATCAACACTTGATATACAAAGAAACCCTGAACTTGAGGAAATAATAAAGGAAGAAAAAATCAAAAATCCACAAATGTGTTGGCATTTACAGCAAACTTCCTTTTTTCTGATGTTGCATTTAGCAATACTTTTATCAGACTTCTGTTGGACTATATTTATGAAGGCACTGTATAAGTTTGCAAAGGGAAAACAAGTTTTGCCCTATCTTTCTGTTTTTGCAAGCATGTAAGACAATTGTATAAAAAATGGCCCAAATGGTTTTTTTTAAGGATGTTTAATCTTGTAGCAAAAGAAGTGCTCTGTTAGTTCCCCAAATACCATCATCCTGTTCAGAAGTATCCCTTCGACAGCAACCATACAAATCACACCTTAAATTCTGATCACTCCCCAACTTATGGAAAGTACAGAGGACAGTGTCTTCTGGGACCTAGCGTGATCCCAATACAAGTACACGCAGGACAATCTTTTTCAAGTTTGCAACAGAGGGAACTTCAGCAGATGCTCAAAGGGATAAACCCACCTTTTCCAAACCAAGGATGCACACCCTGGCCGCTCATCCCAGCCACCCTTTCCTTGCGTTCTCATTCCAGCCCATTTCAGAAAAGAGGTTTAGTCTTCTGCTATTTATTAAACCTCAACTTTACCCCGTTAGGTTGGGAGATTCACACCCGGAACTTCTTTCACAAGGCCCCTAAAAACCAGTCTCATCCAGAAGACTTAAATGAAAACACCGACACAAATTATAACCCGAGTCTCCACGTCGCAGCTGCTCTAGAGATGATTTTCGAAAGAATATCTCTACGCAAAGCTCGCAGTAGGTCATCGCTCCTTTCCTTCGACGCCAGCTGTACTCCCCAGGGCAACCTAGCCCGTCGCCCATCTTCTTCCGCCCCAGGGCCAGCCGTTCATCTGCCCCCCGCTCGCCACCCCTGTCCCCGCCCCTCACCAGCTCTTCCTGGCGGCCGGAGGTCTGCTCGGGTTGGGCTGAGCCACCCGGAACATGTACTCAGCGCCCGCAGTCGGCCGCTCCCTGAGGAGACAGGTGCCGCTTTGCAGAATTCGGGAAGGTGGAGGAAGAGGAGGAAGAGGAAGAGGAAGACGGTTCACCGGGCCGCGGACAGGCTACCGCACTTCTCACTCCCTCATGATGGTATCCCGGAAGTAGCTTCGGCGCTGGAAGGAAACCGGGCTCGACCATGACTGCTTCCCTGTTAGGGGCGTGACACAACGGTGAGGGGGGTTGTCTCCCAGTTGCTGCCGCTTCGCTTAAATTATTACCCCCACTTTTTTTTTTCACTCCGAGGAGCTAAACCCGCCGCTTCTGTCTCTCTCTTTCTGAGTGTGTTTCTCTCTCTCTCTCCACAGAAGTTGGATCCTTCTCCCCGCTCGGCGATTGGGCTCAGATGGTACGATCCAGTTGCCATGACGAAAATTTGTATACCATCCTTGGGAGACGGGTGGGGGGGAAAGATGGCCACTTTGGCTCTGCTGCAAGAGCGGCTACCGAGCTTCAAGGAGGAGTATTTCAATAGAAACAGGTAACTCGGGCCTTCCCGAAGCTCTTGAATTATTCGTCCAGAAGCGATTCCCTTCCTCATCTCTGAGATGATTCCAGCTTTTTGTTTCCCCCCCTGGCCAAGAAGTATCGGGAATTTCCACCCCTCAAAGTAGAATGCACGCGTTCACACGTGTAGCCTATGAATAAGTCACCATAGTAACATAAGTGTAATGGGGAACGTAGGTACAAAGATCAGGAAAGGGCGGGTTTCTCATGAGCGTTGGGATTGAAAAAGGAATGGTGTTGAAGTTGTGGAAAACTGAAACTTGATGCTTTTTCCTGCTCCTAAAAGAGAAGTTTCCTACAGAAGTAAACAGTGCAGCTTCTTCATCCCCATGACTGCTAACTCCACCAAATTCATCTTGGCAACAGAGAGAAGGCAGCTACTTGTGCATTTGTTCTTCATCTTTAGCATGTCTCGGCTCTTTCCAGATGTCATGGAGATTTTGTCACCTTTAAATGAAAATAGAAAGCAATGTGTCTAAACAGTTCTTTAAGGAATAAAGATGACAACAGCTTGAGGACACACAACTTGTTTGCCCTTGGTTAATTATAGGTGGGGAGGGAAGAGTCCTATTGCAATCTGACATAAGCCATCTCATTGACTGGGTTAGCAGAATATACAAGGCTAAAGTGTAATTGGCTAGTAGTTTGTGGTTGAGATGTATTAGCCTGCAAGTTCCATGGGAACTGCGTGGACAGGCTGGAAATGATGAAAGCTGTAACTAAACTACAAAATTGGGAAGAACTGGTTTTGAAATATCACTACTTCTCCAAATAGCTGACTTTTTTTAAAAAGTGATTTAAAAAAGAAAATTGGCCATAGGAATAAATGTGAATATTGCCATAATAACACAATAGATAAAGAGATGCATTTTTTCTTTCTTTTTTGTTTTGTTTAATGTGGGCAGCAAACTGACTATGAATGGTTCAGAATATATCTACTGGTGTTCTAAGTCCCAACAAGGAGACCACATTGTATTGCTGTTCTATTTACCAGTGCATTTCTAGATCCAGTTCAAAGTGCTGGTAATAATTTCTAAGCTACAAATGATTTGGGGCAATGGTATGAATAATTATTTACTGATTATATACCATGAAATCCTTGTCAACTCTTGGTGACCGCATAGATTTTCTTCATGGCAATCTGCCCTTAATCAAGTCTTTCAGGCTTCTAACTATCCCATAATCACCACTGTAATGGAGTCCACCCACCTTGCTACTGGTTCTCCTCTTTTCTTTCCATCTTTGCTAGCATTAGAGGTGCTTCTAGAGAACTAGATCTCTGCATTATAAGTTCAAAGTAGGATAATTTGTACCTTGAGTGAGACCTTTGAGTTGATTTGTTCCATGATCCTTTTGTTTGTTTTCTAGACTGTTCATAGTATTCTCAGGGGTCTTCTGCAACACTAAAGATCAAAAGCATGTACATTCTTCCTATCTTACTTTTTTAAAGTCTAATTGTTACTTCCATAGAGGGTCACAGGGAATACCTTGGCTTGCATAAGGCATTCATGGCTGCTCTTTGAAGCCCTATATTTCTTGACTGCTAAATAAATATACCCATTATTTAAGAACTTTTTCAGAAGTCCTACTTATTGGACTTCAGTAAAATCAGTAGGATTGTTTGGGACTAAATAGAGTACCTTTAGTAGCTTCTAATGTTTCAAATCCATATGTAAATCTGTTTGAAAGCACTTTTAAAACAAACTTGCATTGTCTAACTTCTTTTAAATATTTGAAATATTCTTCAGTATCTTTGAAATACCTATATTTATTTGTTTATAAATAAATATTTATATGTATTTGTATCCCATATTTATTATTTTTCAAAAACTTAAGATAGTGAATATAACCACCATACCTTCCTCCTCCCATTTTCCCCAACAAGAACCCTATGAGGTGAGTTGAGCTGAGAGAGAATGATTTGTCCCATATTATACTAAAACTCCATGGCTGGTTGTTTGTTGCTTCATAGGACAATATTTTTTAATGAATATAAAAGAATGCAAAGCAGAACAGCAAAGATGATTAGGGGACTTCAGGCTAAAACATATGAAGAATAGTTGCATGAAGTGGTATGGTTAGTCTAATGAGAAGAAAGACTAGGGTGTGACATGATAGTGTTCCAATATTTAAGGTGTGGGGGTCAACCTATTCTCCAAAACACCTGAAGGCAGAAAAAGTATCAATGGATGGAAACTAATGAAAGAGAGAATCAACCTAGAACTAAGGAACAATTTCCTGATAAAACAATCAGTTCTTGCCTAAAAAGTTGGGGGTCATCCAACACTGGAAGTTTTTAAAAAGAGATTGGACAGCCATTTGTCTACAATGGTAGAGCAGAGTTCCCCAACATTTCTGGGTTGGCAGCCTGGGGGTGGGAGGGGCAGACGCCTTTATGCGTGCATGCATGTGCGCAAACGGGGTTGTGAGCATATGCATGAATGGAGCTGTGAACACACATGTGATGCAAATGGGATCATAAGCACCCACGCGACACTAGCGCCCACCTGACGCTGCAACACTAGTGCAAGTGGAGGGTGTATGCTCACAGTGAAGCTAGCACATGGATGCCACTGAAATGCTAGTGCAAGTAAGGGGTGTGTGCTCGCAGTGGTGCCAGTGTCTGTGCGACACTTGCAGCATCGCTACATTCGTGCGACGCCATGATGCTAGTGCAAGTGGGGATGGTGTGCACACACATGCACTGGCCAGGCATTGACGCGGCCCACTGGCCAACAGGACACGGCTCGATAGTGGGCCACAGTCCGCAGGTCCGCAGGTTGGGGACCCCTGGTATAGGGTCTCCTACTTGAGCAAGGGGTTGGGCTAGAGCAGGGGTGGGCAAACTTGTCAGCTTTAAGACTTGTGGACTTCAAC
>JAOYMU010000252.1:75501776-75511841 GCA_025802295.1 Psammodynastes pulverulentus | reverse complement strand
ACAGGCAGCTGGCTGTTAGCAGAAGTCTTGCAATTACTACAATTACTGCAATCATTCCTCTGCACCACCAAGGCTCTGACCCATATTTATAACAGTTGCATTGTCCCAGTGTCATGGGACTTGCGATCTTCTGACAAGCATAGTCAATGGGAAAGCCAGGTTCACTTAACCGTGTTACTAATGTAACAATTGCAATGATTCACTTAGTAACCATGGCAAGAAAGGTTGTAAAATGGGGCAAAATTCACTTAGCAAATGTTTCCCTTAACAACAGAAATGTTGGGCTCAATTGTGGTTGTAAGTCGAGGACTATCTATAATGTGATTCAATTCCCTTTGCTTTATGCTGCCCAAACTTGGGGATACCTATCTTCTACTTTATTCCATTTCCATCATAATCTCATGCTCCCATTAATTTCTGTTTGCTTTCCCTTTATTGCCTCTGTTTTCAACCCTCCCCACTTCAAGTTTTTGTATATGCTTAGGACAGCTTTTCAGTTTCATACCTCCCCCCCCTTTTTTTTTTTGCTGGCTACTACTTCTCCCAACCCTAGTTTCTGATACTTATTTTATTGTATTGCTTGCTTGCTTTTATTCTTCCCATTCTCCTTTCCTCCTTTCCTCTGAACAAATAGAGAATATTCTTTTTTATTTTCAGTATTGTTGATGGAAAGACATACAAATATCTACCAAACTAACTAATTAAAAGTAGAGAAAATTCTAGATTAATCTCTGAGGGAAAGAAGTTTCATGACCTGCATGAAATCATGGACATGGCCTCTTAAAGTGCGGGTGCACTTATACAGATGGAGGTGATCCTTTAGGCATCTTGATTCCAAACTGTTTAGAGCTCTAAAAGTAATTATTTATTGGAGCAATAAAGGAGTCATATAGTGAGCACTTTGGCAGCAATACTTTGAAACAGCTGTAGTTTCTGAACATTTTGAAGGGCATCTCCATTCAAACATGCTACAAAAGTCCAAGCAGGAAGTAATGAAAGAATGTGTCAATATAGCAAAGAGAAAAAAACTTAGAAAATAAAATGACATAGTCCTTTCAGCAATTCCAAGAAGGTTCCATATCCATTTGCAGCAAGTGATCCTGAAGGCACAAGTAAACCTCCAAGTGGCCTCGACGACTCTCAGAAAGAGTGCTAACAACCAGATGATTGCAAAGAATATAAATCCTTCCATTCTCCACCATTCAATCAGAACTGAAGAAGCTTCTTGGAAGAGAAACAAAACATCTTCAAGGAAAAACAAAGGAAGCCCAGTTGCCTTTTGAAAAAACACCTTTGGGACAACCATGACCTGGATGGCTGAGAATCACCATAGACATAAGGACAGATGCACTCCTTATATAGAAATATATATTCATTTTTCTTTTCTAAGGATTGGCACTTGAGCATAATTTAATATTTAACTTATTTGTATTGTGTGCTCTGTGATTAATGGTTATACTATTATACTATAGTATAATGGTACTATTATACTATTGTTTGCAAATGTACTACTACAACTGTTCAGTATATTAGTAGAGCACTATAAAGCAACATTGATAATTAAGGCAGAAAAACATTATTTTAAATTACATTTTTCTTATTGTTAATGTACATGCTTTCTAATTAGTATGGTAAGGTGAAAAATAATTATATATAATGTTTTACTTTTCAGGTTTATGCCATTTTCATATAATGTGCCAGATGAATATATTCCATCCATTCAGAGAGCAAGCAAATATGGTCAGTCAAATTATGGACTCAAGTATTTCCGGGAAGAACACCCAGAGAAATGGATGACAAAGAAGGTGAGCTGTATTGGATAACCAAGGATAAGATTCTTAAGACTAGACAAAGCAAGGAAGGGCAGGGAGGAGTTGAATGTGAAACTAGTCTTGCTTCCTGTGCTGTAATGATCATATGTTATGTATTCAACAGATTTTAAAAATAGATTTCACGGTAGAACTCCTTGACTCTTATCTTCAGAGGTAGCAGGAATTCCCCCAGATTTTTATGGTTCTTGGGGACTTCAATCTGCTTCTCTGGGAGTTGGGATTTAGATGGCTCTGGAATTCATGGTCCCCATGACAACCCTGGGCTTATCCCAGGTCTTCTAAGGCCCTGCGTAGGACAGTGGTCATACACTTGATATCTTCCTCTCAGAACAGTGGAGATGTGATCTGGAAGTGGTGAAGGTTTTTTTTACCCCTTTGGCACTTCCTGGTGGCCATGAGATTCTCTGGCACTGTCAGAGAGGTGGGAGCTCTTTGACAGTGTATCCCCAGGGACTGAGGGACCAAATGGGTTTCAGAGCCAGCTAGGGATTATTCCTGATGATCTTCTATATGATCCAGTTGATCCTGGTTGTCACTTGAGGACAGCTGAGGCCATGGAATGGATTTCACTCATGCAGCCTCTCGTTCCCCTTGGGACCTGATATGGGTGAAATGGGTGAAGAAATGCCTGGAATGCTACTGGAAACCAACGAGGAACAAACTCCATATGAGTGATAGCCACTATTAAGGCCTATCTCACGAAGATTCTGCAGCAGCTTCAGAGGCTCCTGGATAAAGTGGATTATCTGGATTCCTTTCAGTCCAGATTCAGGCATTGGTTACACTTTTGGGTAATCTCTGGTGGGAGCGGAATTGATGTTGTGCATCCATTGTGTCCTTATTCTACTTGATCTCTTAGTTGCTTTTGATGCCATCAGTCCAGGTATATTTTTTTCACTGCCTTTGGTGATTGGAAGTGGGTGACACAATATGGGGCTTGTTCTTTTCCATGCTATACCTTTGAGCTAGCTCTGGGAGTTGAAGATGGGGGTCACAATTTTCTATTATCTGAGTCTCAATTTATATTGATTGGGAGTGAGAAATCCTGCTCTCTGCTTCTGCTATGTGGGAAGCTGCAGGGTTTGGTACTTTCTTTGGTCCTGTTTAATATTTATATGAAGTCAATATGTGAGATCATGACCATGAGGTGAGGAATCATCAATATGCTGCTGGCACCCAGTTCTATATCTCTGCTACTTCGGAGTTAAATTATATCCTTTCTCAATGCTTGGAGGCTATAGTGGTCTGGATGAAAAAATAGGCTTCAACTAAACCGTGGTAAGATTGCGTGGCTTTGGGTTTGGGGACCTTCTATATCTGTGGATTTATCATCTTTGGTCCTGAACAGACCCAGTGAGCAATTTGAGGGCTCTTCTGACCTCCTGTTCAAAAGGCAACTAGAGGTCATAGCGAAAGGCTCTTTACACAACTTCACATTGTGCACCATTTGTATCCATTTCTAGATTGAGAGGTTCTACTCACAGTCACTCATACCCTAGTCAGTTCCCAGCTGGATAACTGTAATGCAGACTCAATTTGAGAAAACTTTACTATTGTTTACTGATCCATCTTTGCCATTGAACCAAAACGAGCAATGGCTTTCAGTTCAATGGATCGTTTTTCACAAAAATACAACAGAAGATGCCAAATGATGCCTCTTTTCCTTATTAAACAAATCGTACATAAATACTCAACTTATACTTATTATTTAGTTATTTAGTTATTTAGTTATTTAGTTATTTAATATGCTGCCATGCTCACTGCTACACTGACTCTGGAGATCTTATACTCTGATAAAAATTAAAAAGTATTACAAAAAATTAAAATTAGAAGAATTAAATAGAAAAGCTAAAAATTAAAACAATGGGTTGTGCTTACTTGTGTTTACCCTGCAGCTGTTCCTGCCAAAATGGTAGCAACTGCAGATTCACTGTTTTCCCTCTTCAAAAATTTGAAGGCTTAAATCTATGTAACAAAGGTGCAAAGGATAAATTGGTAAAAAGCTATCAAGGGTAAATGCCTGCAACAAGAATTGTGACATGAATAAGACATTTATACATTACGATGTTTGCTTATCTTAAAGTGCATTGTTTAGGGAAAGTTTCTACAATCAGACTGTCTTAGTGCCGAATCTCCATATGTTCAGTTATATATCTTCATAAAATTTCTATATGATTTTGGAATCTCTGTTTAAAATATAAAAAGGTGCACTTATTTTGATGCAATTTTACATTCTTATATAATATTATATAATATACAATATTTAGTTTTAAATTTTACAAATTTTGAATGTGACTTTGAGCTGAGAACTGCATTTAAAAATTCAGAGACAAGCATAATATGAAGGAAGTTATATTCCAATCTGTATATTGGTTACGTTGAAAATCCCAAATGATTAATAATACATTTACAGGAAGTATGAAATTTTAGAAATGAGAATGCACTAGGCACCAAAAATGTAATCAACAATAGTTTGTCCCTTCCTCGTGATGAGGTAATTAAGGGATAAGAACTATTAAGTAAACTTCCACTTGTCAAAATGCTTACAATTTCATATCCATCAAAATGAAATGATAGTCCACAGTTTTTTAATACAAAAAATGAAACTTCTATACAGATTTTAGACCAATAACTTGCTAATGGCAGCAACTTTAGAGATGTCCCGTCTCTCCCAAAATGAAGAAGTGGTATTTAAGATCTTATTGTTAATAGTACTTTACGTCATATATCTTGTTTTTGGTGACTTACCAGCCAGCTCTCTAAGCCTTTTATCCTTATTTGCTCCTGTATATTTGTTTTCGGATAGAATTTTAGTACACTACGAAGTATAAAAATAGCCAGTACTCCAAACAATTAATTTAGAGAACCTAAGCATATTACACAGAACATAAAGTTGACCTTTACCGTCTGCAGCTTTTGAAATGAAGTGGGATGTGGAAGACATCATAGACTTAATGTGGCACATCGCTGTCTGCAGAAACTTGGGTGGGACTATGCCTGCCTGCCCATTGCATCCGATGATTGAATCTGCTGTCACCAGCACCCAGATAATAATGAACATTGAGCTTAACGACCGTTATTATGATTATCATAATTGATGTGCGAGTGTAGTATGTGGGGATCATTACAGCTAAACTGTATGATGCGTATGATAGAGGAACATGGCGTGATTATGGATAATTTTATTTTTACACACTGATTGGGATAAAATATGTTTTCAACAGTCCATCTTATAATAATCTTTGAAAAAAAGTATGTATGTGTACATGTAATCCAGGCTTGCTGCAAAATAGCAATTAAAAACAAAATTCACATTACTAATATTGGTAATTAATTAGATAATTAATGAAAAAAGAAATTCCTTTTCAGAATGCAGGTTATATTAAGCATCTGCAAAGTTAAAATTTAACAATAATATTTAATTTAATCAAGTTCCAATGTGATATATGATTTGCAAAAAAATGACCAAATAATAGGTTCTAAAATATCTTTTTCCATACAGTGAAATAGGCTCTGGATTTGGTCATAGATCTAATACGTAAAACGTACGGCATTCTAATTTTTTAAAATGCACTTCTCTTTATACAGCATGATCTTCTCTTTTTCTCTCCACCTTTAATCCTGGTGATTGAGAGAGTCTCATTGATGACAAAGGATGTGGCAAAGCAAACAATAAGTGCACAGATCAATCAGCAAAAAAAGATTTGTTGTCTACAAAACAAAACCACAGTCCGTTTGTGCTACCATAATTAGATTCAGGTTTCCTAATCAGAAAATTAAATACACACAAATATACAAGCCCCAATATCATTTTTAGAAGGTTACTAATGGATCAAAAAAATAATAATTTGGAAGATAAAATATAAAGTGGTGATTATGAGGCTCTGAACCATCCAGTGAAATTTGCATGAAAAAAGTAATTGTCAGCATTTTGTAACATTTGAAAAGAGTTTGTCAGCAACCATTTGAATATTTAATAAAACTTGATTTTCAGTTCTGTAATTTCTCAGCAAGAATATTCCGTGCTCTGATAGTACTGTGGGATTTCAAAGAATAAGCAGATTCTAGAGAGAAATTATATGGTACTTATTATACCATCTAACCAGCAATCCAGTCATTTGTCTATGGTATGATAAATGTCTTGTGTTGCCTACCTTCAGTGTTTAATAACAAAGCTAGCTAGTATAAAATAAAATCAGCATTCTGATAAGTTAGCATACAAAAAGATCTCAGCTTTCCAAATGATTCTTCTTAACTGAAATGATTAAGAAAGTTTGATGTCTAGTTAATAATTCTGCTAATATCTTGGCAAACAGCCAAACCCATTTTGGAGCTCTCATGGAGCATCTGGTGTAAAGTTTTTCTTATCTCTTTGAAAGTTATCCAGATTTGTTCTACAGTATGGGTATCATGGGTTGTCCCAATGCATGCTAAATCTTGCTTCACAGTTGAGGTCAGGAGAGAAGAAAACCCATAGCATTATGAAAACTCAAAATGCTAAAGGTTTTGCTGTACAAAGTATCATCCCATTTTTTGTCACAGTGCAATATAAAATTCATCTCTACTTTTACTAATATAAATACTTTCATATTTCAGTTTTTATTTTACTATTTGCCTAATCAGTACATGGGAGTTTATCAGAATTAAAGCTCCCTTTACATTTTTGACAATGATTGGTCAACTACTACTTTCTTTTCCAAGGATTCTAGGTATATAAACTAACATCAGAAACTTCTCACTTCACATTACAGGAAGTTCTCATTTAGCAACTATTTAAAGTTCTTCGGCATCCTTCAATTTTGAAAGACTACCATAGTAGTCTAGAGATCCTAAAACAGCATCTAGTGTGGCTGAAAAGGCCAATCCGAGAGTGGCAGTCCCTTCCACACTGAGGACAGATACAGTCTATCCCCTGCCCAGCCCCCAGATTTCGCTGGTTACGGGACTGCCTCTTTGCCTCAGCCTGCCGAACAAGAGTCTCTTTGAATTGGAGAAGGCCATGCTGCATCTTTACCCTCCAAGCTGAATGATCAGAGGTCAAGGTTTCCCAGCTATTAATGTCCATTCCCAAGACCATTTAAAGCAGGGATATTAAACTCAAGACCCGCGGGCTGGATCTGGCCCACAGGGTGCTTAGATCTGGCTCATGGGGCCGCCTGGAAACAGCGAAGGACCGGCCTGCGGTGCCTCTGTCAGTGAAAACAGAGCTCTGTTTTTGCTGGCAGAGGGCTGCAGGAGGCCGTCGCTGCCGAAAACAGGGATTGGGAGCCCGTTTTTGCTGGCAGAGCGCTCAGGCCACCACAGGTGCCCCAACATGAGTGATGTCAATCTGGCCACGCCCACCCTGGCCATGCCCACTGCAGTCCCCAAAGTCAAACACAACCCTGATGTGGCCTTTAATGAAATTGAGTTTGACACCCCTGATTTAAAGCCTACCTATCTGGCAGAAGCCTGGTATCAGCTCAAGATTATCTACCAGGGATTTAATGAGCTCTTCCAAAAATCTGAAATGGGACATCACCCTGACCTTAACAAAGGATACAGGTAATTTGAAATACAGAATGGTTTTGCTTTTAGAGAGGAACTACACCTTCACAAAGTAATTTCTACAAAAGGTGCTGATTGGTAATATTAAACATTTACCTCGCTGCAAGGAGCGGCTCAGTTGTTCACTTTGACCAGTACTTCGTGAATATGTCACTTCTAGAAAGACAAAAAATAAATTAGAAGGGAAAAATCACAAAAAGAATATCACATTTCCCCAAACAACTTTTAAAAACTCATACATTTTTAATGTTCAATTTTTAAATGTTTGAAGTTTATATAAAAAACCACAAGGGATATTTTCATCTATGTAGATCACAGGTATCCAAAATATACTTAAACTTTATGATCCAAGGCGTTTTTAGTTCCATTGTTATTCTTTGGTTCACCTTGTAAATGTTCTTCATCAGCATAGGTAGTGGTGAGAAGTCCTTCAGTTAGAATAAAGCCACAATCTGCACACACTAACTGGTTCTGAGTGTAGTGAGAATCCTCCACAATTTCCAGGGAGCCACAATCTGGACACTTCTTTTGAGTGGACATTTTAGTAGCCTGACAACAGAATTATTTTAAACTAATGATTGAAAAAATATTGGAATTTGATTAACATTTGCTGCATAATGTTTCCCATATTCCATATGACCCCCATAAATCTGCTTCCATCTATCTGTCTAATTTATATATTAGAAGTAATCATAAGAAATTAACTTAACTAGTTAGAAAAAAGTAAGTTTGACCAATTTGATGGGCATATTTCAAAAGACAATGAGTTATTATGATTTTAGCAAACATTAATAGCAGTGCTCAATCATTCTGTTCACCTTTGAATTCCTGCAATGCATTGTATGCTTCTCAGCAAGCTGCATCATTCATGAGTTTTATGCATCAATTGATAGAATTGTATATACATAGAAAGGTAACGACAATCTAATCCCAGCAAGGATATCGTCTAATGCATTCATGATATATAGGCATAACATCACTAGAATTCAGAATAATAGGGTTGGAAAAGACCTTGGACATCTTCTAGTCCAAATACCTGCTCAAGCAGGAGACTATACCATTCCGGACAAAGAGCTGTCCAATTTCTTCTCAAAAATGTCTACTCTCCAATTTCTGTGTCAGGTAAAACAGAATAACAGAGTTGAAAGAGACCTTGGAGGTCTTCTAGTCCAACCCCCTGTTCTGGCAGGAAACCCTATACCATTTCAAACAAATGGTTGTCCAATCTCTTCTTAAAAACTTCAGGGTTGGAGCATTCACAATTTCTGGAAGCAAGACATTCCACTAATTGTTCCGTCAGGAAATTTCTCTTCAGAAGCTTAAAACCTTTTTGTTTATGAGATTTTATTGCTAGTGGCAGGCAACGAGGAAACCCAGGCCACCGAGTCAAGAGGACCCAAGTGGCCTAAAACCTTTTGCAGTCGACCACGGCCACAAAGAGAGATTGCTGGGGCTGCGTAGGGATCTTGAGACGCTACGTCCGCATTGTGCAATCACCTATGTTTTTTAATTAAGCCAGAGCCCACCAAGATACTTGTTCGAAGACCCACCCGCTTTCATAATCCATCTGGTCCCGGGAACGCTGGGGATTAAGGGAGTTGGAAGTCCCCACACCGAGTGCAGCTGGTCGGGGAAGATCGATCTATAGCAGCCGCTGTAAGGCATTCGCATACCTTATTACGAGTCAGAGGACGAGGATTATCCTCCCACAGCTGTATGCCGAAAAGAAACAGCTCCACTCCATTTTATTCAATTCGGCTCAAACCGGAAACAGACCCATTGGGGGGATTTTTCCCTGGAACACATGCGTTTTCCGGTGCACTACAGTATCGTCAGCAACGAATTCACTGTTTCCGAAGAGAAACAAAGAATGAAGGAAACGAGTTCCGGGTAAGCGCTGAAGCAGTTGTTTTCCTTTTCCTTTTCCTTTTTCTAGAAAAATTCGAGGAAAACTCTGGAGACCTGCTACGTCTTTTGTTCGAAGTGAAGGATGCCTGGTGGGCAGAAGCGCATCATCATCATCATCATCATCATCATCATCATCATCATCATCATCATCTCTTTTATTCATTAAACATGAAACTAAATCAACTGAAGATTTAAACATGTATCAACAAATATAATTGACCGGCGCTAGTGGTTGATACGGGTTGCTGCCAGCAACCTAAGTATCAACCAAGTATTTTCTTAAGTTGTACCATGTTCTGAGTTTTTTGCAGTTCCGCTGGTGTTATTGCAGGAAGCTGCAATTTCTTGATGTATTTTGTAAAATTATTGAACATGGTACCAAATGCCCTGATGACAACGGGTATCACTTTATGTTTCATCCATAATCGCATAATTTCGATGGCCAGATCACAATATTTCATGATTTTTCCAGTTCTTTTTCTTCGACTCTGGCGTCTCCTGGTACAGCCATATCAATGAATTGTACACTTCGGTTTACGACAACTGTGATATCTGGCATGTTGTGTTCCAAATGACAATCTCTCTGTATTCGAAAGTCCCACTTTTGTTGTTGTTGTTGTTGTTATTATTAATTATTATTATTATTATTTGTTATATTATTATTTCTTTTATTTATTAAACATGAAACTCAATCAACTGAGCATTTAAAAATGCATCACAAATACCAGTGACTGGTGCTAATGCTTGATACGGGTTGCTGCCAGCATCCTAGGTATCA
>JAOYMU010000252.1:75406009-75418123 GCA_025802295.1 Psammodynastes pulverulentus | reverse complement strand
CCACTCCTCCTCTAAAAAAATTGAAATCTGTTCATTATTTTATGAAAAGCAATCCCCAAAAAGAGACCCTTTTCTATTCATTTTTGCCCTCATAAAAATAGAAACAATAGGCATTTAAGGTCACACAATTAGATATATTTTGTGGATATATTTCAGTGGAGTTCATTTTAAAAAAACCTTGCATTTTGGTGACATTTTGGAGAGTTGTATTCTTACTTATTTATACAGAGCCAAGATGTGCATGAATACCTTGCCTTTTGTTGTATTCAATGGTTTATAATATTCCTGGGTTTTCATACTTTGGCTGCATCCCAGGAGAAAACATGGGGAAGGAACTTCTCCCATGAGCCTTTGAAACTAAGAAATGTTGGACACCACGAAGCTCTAGAGAGATGGAACGATGTGTAAGATAAAAATTACAATACCCTCAGCAGCAGCAGCATTATAATGTCTAATGAAAAGTTGAAAAAATAATGAAAATATTATGAAGAGAAATGTGAAAGAAATATTCAGGCATGTTGACATAAAACAGAAAAGCAGAAGTCTCTTTCACACAGAAACAAAATGAGAAATTGCAGGGAGATTTGCATCTCATTAGATACTCTGAAATGGGATGAGAAAAACATGGATTAGAATCTAATGATAGTTGTTTGGATAGTTTCTGTGGATTGGCAAGGACTTTCCACTCGCTGAGTTACACTGTTGAATACCAACTTTTAGGCATAATTAACTTTTCCCATACAGATAAGCTACCTTTTAAATTTTCCTACCCTCGCTTATAATGGACTTATTTCAAGAAGCATCATGTATGGAATTCACCTATGTATTATTGTATTAATGTATCATTTCTAACAACAGATGATTAGAACAATTCTCTCTTTAAGCAGAATCTGAGCTTGTAACCAGCTGCAAGAGACTAGAATTTTAAAGCAAACATCAAAGGTTGAACATGTGTATTGAATAATACTAAAAAAAATTGCAAGAAATATTTAGCAAATAAAGTATGATTTTCCACTCAAATTAGGCGCACAGTCAGAAATCGTTTATCTCATAATTGTTCCACTTCAATTTTTCCCCTCTTGTTGTTTCTTTTAAAACAATTGATACTGGAATTTGTTAGAGAGACCCAAGTCCCCTTAAATATATCTTCACATAATTTTCTCTCTTTTTTTTAGATCTAATCATAATTTGCAAAATATAACTATCTTTGCTTCCTTTCCCTCTGTCATATTCTAGTTTTCTTCCATTCTCCTCAATATTTTTTTTTCATAGAGGTCTTCATCCAAGAGACGGATGTTTAGAATTAGTTGTATTATTCCATTTTAAAATGGAAAGAGGGTGGTCGAGGGCCAGATCAGCATAGTAGTTCTCCACAGGCTGGTGGGAGGGAGGGAAGGGACATGGGACGGACACCTCCTGCAGCACTTTGCCAACCAAAATGGGGAATGGGGAAATGCACAGAGCCCCTCTGTGCCTCATTTTTGGCCTTCTGGCTTCCTGCAGCACTTTGCCGGTCAAAAACACACCATGCAAAGGCCCCGCAAGGCCCCCACAAGGCACATTTTCAGCCTCCCCTGCCTGCAGCAGCACTCTGCTGGCAAAAAACAGGCCATGTGGAGGCCCCGTTAGACCCCCACCCCCATGTGGCCAGCCTGGAAATATCAAAGAACCGGTCCACAGTGCTTCTGCCACGGGGGGGGGGAGCATTTTTGGCCTCCCTGGTCTCCAGCAACAGTCTACTGGCCAAAAATGGGCCATGCGGAGGCCTCGTGTAGCCATGCAGCCCATTTTTGACCAGCAGAGTTGTACACATCCTATCAATTTCACAAATGAAACTGGGTACTTCTGTAGCACTATAAGAATCCTATAAGACTCTACTATGTGGGTGGTATAGGTGCCCTTTTAAAATAGGCTCTGTTGAAGTTAATCTTACTCTCGTTTTCATGTCGATTTCACAGTACCTGTAGAAAAACTCTAAAACTTTCCTTTGAAGAATTGCTCAAGTGAAACTGTTCTATCTGCTATTAAACACATCATATTCAATAGCGCATTACAAATGCACAGAGAGAAAATACAGGTTTTTGAGGGAAACTAACTAGTAGGAAGAAGTGAACTGCAACGTGTGTCACATTGTGGATGTGAGCCCGTCAGCACACAGTGATAGGAAATAACATTAATGAAGATCTTGCCCAATTTTTCAAAACGAAAAAAAAATCTTATTGCCTGATCAGTAAGGTAGTTAACAGAATACGCTTTGAAGTTAACAAAGGTGCACACTTCCTACTCTGCAATAACACCAACTTTGTGCCAGGCAAAATATTGTCTTTGTTGCCTTCATCTCTGGAATTTTGCTCCTATGTTAGTATATCATTACTTCTTTATCAAGGAAATTAGAAATCCATTTAATTGTTCTTATGATTTTTCTCCTTAAAATAGATGTAATTTTATTTTATGTTAGTGGGGTTTTCCCTTCTTTTTAACTTTATACTATTCACATATTTATTGACTGATACACAAACTAACGTAAAGGCAGCATTTATTCTGAACCTGCATTCAAAACCTCAGTCAGTAGGAATCAAAAGTGGTGGGTGGGTTACTTAAAGGATGAAATAATTTCCATTAACAAGTTACCTAATGGCATTACACATTTCTAATTAGTCACAGGTTCAAGTGATACCGTTATTGGTTTATGCTTCAGGGCATGAACAACCTTGAATTAACAGAATAAACTTATTATAAATTGGTAATTAAAGGTAATTATAAAGTAGGCATAAGAAATCAAGTGATGCAATTGGCTAATAAGAGAATACAGAAGGTTGAAATTAATATTGTCCAATCTAATTTTGAGTCTCTTGAAACAAAGTTAATGTATATACAGTATATTTAAAGGCATTTTCCAGGAAAATATTGTAATTGCTGAAGACATTATGAGAGCATTCATGGACAGTTGCATTGATGGTAATATTAATTCATGCTTGCTATGACACTATGCAACTAGGCAGGAATTACTTTAATTGGGTTTTTACTCTAACATATTTGGAGTTTAATTATTTTTACTTTTGCTTTACATGCTGCAGTTTGGGTAGAAAGCTACCAATTAAGCACATCAAGAAACACATTTGATTCTTGTCCATAGTTTACCAAGAAAGAAAGTGCAAATGACGATGGCTCTCTTTTGGAAGAGGGCTGCAAAACTCCACATAGTCACTAGATAGGGGCAAAGGGTTTCCTCCTTATAGTCATCTAGGAGTCATACATAGTTTTGAAACCCAGTCTGGTAATCCTAAAATGAACCTCATGTTTTATAACTAAGTAGGAACACAAACCTTTGAATCAATTGATGATAGCTATAGAAGCACAATAGCTCTCGGATGTCCTTATGCAAGTAAGAGATAGAATCAGTTCATTTTATGACAATCTTCCCATTCTGTCACTCTCCATAATTCCCAGCCAACATAGACAAATTGGAGAATGCAGGTAACTAATGGAATAGCCTCAAAACATTTACATTTTAAAATATAAGTGAGTTATGTGGGAACTTTGGGTTGGATCCAGACTACATTGAAGTTCTTTCCCATTTATGAACAATTGATTTTAGCAACTTTGGCTTCAGTCCTAAAGAAAAATTACCTGGGAATTAATACCATTGAGATGCTTCTGAATATTCGTGCTACAGTGTAAATCTATAAACAATTTCCAATTTCCTAAAAAATGTATCAGAATAAGAAAATAATTACTATTGTTCTCTAAATAAATTTTTAAGGTAGTGATGCAGCTCTTCAGTGGGAAAAAGACTTTAGGCCTGAATCAGGGAGGGGAGCGGTGCTTGAGAATGTAGGTCAGAGCATTAATATAAATTTGATCACTTCCTTTTTATTCTTCAACATTCCCTATAATAAATCAACTCCCCTCCTCACCCCTACCCCCCTCACACATTTCACCCCTTTCGTCCTGATTTCAGATCACCAAATGTAAATCTGTGACAAGGGTATCTATATATAATATTAATGGGCCTGAGAAGGATTGGTGTGAAATGTGAATGCTTGCCAAATAAGGAGCGATCAGAGCCGAGCTGTTCATTCTCTGTAGCATGCGCTACATCATCTGCAGGACAAATGTAACATCATTAGGCAAAAAACTCAGCCATTCTGCGCGGAAATGGCTAAGCTGGAGGTACCAATCAATCTAGCCAAGCCAGGTCCCCTCTGATACTGTCACAGGCAACAGACAAAACAGATTGCCACCTTGATCGCAGAGCTATTCAAAGCAAAGCAAAAACAACCCGACTCTTATCTACTAGATGCCTGAGTAACTAGTAGTTGCATTCACAGAATATATTTAGCCAGACCAAAAAACTTGCATGCTTTGTTCTGAAACAAGGCACACCCTCTTCAGAGACAGCCCCAGTAGATGTGTTGTCCAATCCTGTCAATATTT
Organism: Psammodynastes pulverulentus; assembly: GCA_025802295.1. NCBI lineage: Eukaryota > Metazoa > Chordata > Lepidosauria > Squamata > Psammodynastidae > Psammodynastes > Psammodynastes pulverulentus. The sequence continues at coordinate 75,413,686 of JAOYMU010000252.1, read as the reverse complement.
ATTCTGAGGTGAGTTGGTTTTCTTAAAAGTTTTAATTACACATCTTTAAAATCTCACTAGAGACAACATCTGAAGGCTGGTATCAAGGGTAGCATTGCTGAGATTGGGAATCTACTAAGGTTTATGCCCCAGTAGTGCAGAATCTGTTCTGAACTTTGGAACATTATTGCCCCCCTCTGCGTCTTCTCTTTGTTATTCCATTAAGACAGAAGGTGAAGACATTTCAATAGCATCTTCTCTTCACTTTGTCTTCATCTTCCTATGTGGGTTGGTCTTAACAGAACAACAGAATGACAGAGTTGGAAGGGACCTTGGAGATCTTCTAGTCCAACCTCCTGCACAAGGAAGAGACCCTATACTATTCCAGATAAGCGGCTGTCCAGTCTCTTCTTAAAAGCCTCCAGTGATAGAACACCCACAACTTCTGAAGGCAAGCTGTTCCACTGGTTAATTATTCTTACTGTTAGGAAATTTTTCCGTAGATTAGTTTCCATCCATTGTTTCTTGTCTTATCTTCTGGTACTTTGGAAAATAGATTGACCCCCTCTTTGTGGCAGCCCCTCAAATATTGGAACACTCCTATCATGTTATCCCTAGTCCTTATTTTCACTAGATAAGACAAACCCAATACCTGTAACTGTTCTTCATCTGCTTTAGCCTCCAGTCCGCTAATCATTTTTGCTGTTCTTTTCTGCATTCTTTCCAGAATTTCTACATCTTTTTTATAATATGGTAGCCAAAACTGAATGTATTCTAAATATGATCTTACTAAGGCATTATAAAGCGATGCTAATATGTCACGTGATCTTGATTCTATCCCTCTGTTAATGTAACCTAGGATGTCATTGGCTTTTTTGGATGCTTCCGCAATTAGAGCTGCTGTCTCCTATTTAAGTGACTGTCCACTAGGACTCCAAGATCCTGCTCACAGTTATTGCTATTGAACCAGGTTTCATATAAACCTGTATCTGTCCATTTGATTTTTCTTGCCTAAGTATAAAACCTTACTCTTCTCTACATTAAATTTCATTTTGGTAGATAGGGCCCTGTGTTCAAGTCTTACTTCCTATTCGTTCACTTGAGTGAGAGATGGCAAGTAAATAGCACCTGCAAGAGTAGCATGATAGAGGGGAGATGCCCACCTGGACAGATGGCTAGACAAAGGCCTACCAAGGTCTGGATTTTCCAACTTTACTTCTATTAAGCAAACAAAACACTGAAAGGAGGTAACAGAAAACTATCATTGGATGACACCAATGATGTCTTCCCTATTTTGCTGGCTTCAGATGGTACTATTTGTCATGCCATGCCCACCTCTGATTTATAGAAGTCTATTTGAAAGTGTTCACACTCACACAGATCAAATTATTTAGCACATCAACCATTCCTGATTTATGTAACTTGACATTACAGACTTTATTAGATTTTATTTGGATGAATAGTAATCTATTCTGGAACTATGCATCCTATCTCAAGGTTGCCATCTCCTAAAAGATTTGTTTCCCATTGCTCAGAGTAGGATTTTTAATCATGCATATGGGTCAGTTTGTACCGGTATATATGTACTTCTTGAAACTAAGTATCTTATTAAATCTCTGGACATAAACGATGCACTAAAACCTGATGTTGGTAAACCTGAGATTTATTCTGAGACCCGAATAAAAGTTAAAATTGTCATTGAATAATAATCAAATTTTACACAATTATTATTTGAGAAAGTTGCATAAGATATTATAGATTTCTATGGAGCTTTTATAACAATGGGAATAGAAATTATTTAATCCTTAACACAAGATGGGAAAGAAATGCAAATGTGGCACAGTATATAGAAAAGTATTTTTAACTCTATTAAAATTACTAGAATTATCTAAATGGCTAAAGCAGGAATAAGTAATTCAGTTCTATTCACAACTTTTTGGATTTCCAACCCTTCCATCCTCAGCCAACATGTCCACTGGAAAAAGATTTCAGAAGCTGTTGTTCCAATAGAATTAGAAGATATCAGATTTACTATATCTGAGACAATGGGTTACAAGAGGATCTAATAAGCACACACAAAGAGGATTGTCCCCAATTTATGTCTATAGCTGAGAAACAAAATCAATAGAAGAGCATATATGTAGCTGAGGGTTGAACTATGGAGTCCCTAACATCATCACTATTGATGTTACCTAGTCAGGTAGGGTAAGATCTGCAAACAAACAAACAAACCTAGAGAATATCAAGGATTCGACAGAAATGAAATCTGCAAGATTCCAGATTAGCACTGAATCATATGGATTGTAACATCTGATTACGCAATACAATTTAACAAAGTACTGTATACAATATTTTGATGTTGCATTAACAGCAACATGTGCATGCTTTCTTCAAGACCTACTTCTAGCTGCCACCTGGGGTTAAATATAGTATAGTTTATTACTGGATTTCTCTTCCAAGGTCATAGAGGGCAGAAGCCAAGTTCATTGTTTGCAAGACTAATAAATCTCTCCAAAGGTCAGCCTGAATAGTCATTATCAGCCAATCAGTTTTAATTGTGCTTTTAATATATAAACCATTTGGAAGAATACAAAAAACATTATGTGAGTACAGTTTCTGAGTTCAATTTTCTTCCCTTTCTCTGGAAAAAAAAAAGATGGAGTCAGTTTATTAATAGTTTAAATAAAGGAAATCAATAGATGCATTAAAGGTATTTGTTTTTAAAAGCTTCCCTGCTTCTAAGAAATATTAACAACAATTAACAGACAAACAAATCTCCAGCCATGCTTTTCATTATATCAGATGTTTTATTTGCAGAACTCAGCATCATGAAAATTGCTTTCCTGTACTTTTACTGTATACCTGCATAAGCTAGCGAAAAGATAGTTAGGTCTGAAAAACAGTAGTTAAATCATCTCTATGTTTATGGAGCTCGGTGGTTCATCTGGTTAGGATGCTGGGCTGATGATCGGCAGGCTCGCATTTGAGACCAGGTTGCTGCCATGGGACTGGGACTCCGACTTCTGCCAGTTTGAAAGCTGGCAACTGCGCATAGATAGATGGGTACCATTTTGGTGTGTAGCTTAATGGGGACATGTAAAGAGCCCCCAACTGGGTATCTCTGGGGCTATGATAATATCACTATTCAATCCTTTCCAACCTGGAGGCACTTTGGTGCTCTTGACAAAAAAATTACGTATATATATATTTCTATGTTTTTCTGGTGGTCACATAGTATATTTAATCCTGAATAAATGCTGTCTCTCTCTTTTATACTCAGCCAAAGACATGAAGATGTTGTCTTTATGAACAAACCATGGTCCTGGATTTAATTCCAACTTGAGGAACTATACTGTTCTAAAATTTATTAATAACTAGTGTTTCCACTCTCCTGAGTGTGAATTTATTGATTGTATTTTTATCTAAAATCTTTTTAAAAGAAAGAGACTTCAACAACTGGATTGCTTGAGTGTATTTTATCATTCCTCTAAGAAGTAAGAACCCTTGCATCACATCTACTTACTCCCTCCCATTTGTGTTAGTATCCCAACAACCTTTCGACATCAGACAGCGGCTAAGAAATAGACTGATTCGCTTACGAATCAGTCTGTGGATCCCACAGCCTGCCTTTCTACTTTAAAAGATTTAAAGTGCCCTAAAATGCAAGAACAATTATTTCAAGAAAAAGGGATGATTGAAGATTACTTTTAGATCTTAATATCATTTTAGATGGCTCTCTTGGTCATAAAAGACAATTGACCATAACAGAGGAAGACATCTTGGCATCTTCCAAGCATGGGTATTCACAGGAAGTGGGCAGCAAAGAAGCAGGATCCAAAACCATGCAAGTCAATAGTTCACTAATCCTAAATATTTTAAGACAAATGTCTGAAAAATATAAGACTGAAGCCCTTTCCTCATCTGCATTAAACCACAGCACAAACATGTCCCTATAATTTTACTTTCCTCTCATCTCCAGTTCATAAGTGAGGCAAAATCACTCTTAGCAACAGAGTTTTAAAGTAGCATTTTGTCCTTAAGCTGACAGTGTCCAATGATACTCACTAAATGTGTGAACTCTGTACATTTTCTTTACTTGTTATGTCAGAGAAAAGCCAGGGAACTAGTGGTGTGGTGGGATCAGAGAGCATTTATTGGCTGTTTCAGCAGACCTCTATCCTCTCCTTTCATCCCCAGTCATACTTGTCAATACAGTTCTCTCTTTCTCTTCAAATTGCTGAACGGTATGTGTATCATACATTGTGGTGCTTGAAATAACTTAACAGCTAATAGCATACAGGCTGACCGGTATGTGAGTTATACATGTTAGAAAGAGTAGATAGCTGTGGGGAAGGACTCTTGAGCATGAATTCTCTTAACTCTTAAACTTTAGCATAAAATGAATCCTGACATAGAAAACATAAACATTGTATAAACATCAGTATGTTTAAACCTTCAGTTAACACAATGGCCTTGATTATTATGATGTGCTATCTGTTTTGATGTACGCATGCTGAATGACAAAACTTTTTAAAGTACCTCAATTTAGAAGCATTTATACAAACACGTTTACATGTTTGCAGCCCTAGAGAATTGCTTCCAGCCAGTGTGGTGTAGTGTGGGTAGAACTATGCTATGAATAGTTCTATTTATTAATGAACTAATAATATCTCTTGATGCAAAATAGATTCCTAAAATATAAGGAATTCTCTTTTATTAGTGACATTTTCCCTATTAAAAAAGGATCCAGGGAAATTCACTTTCAATGTATCTTTGAAATATAATATTGTTTTATTATCTTTTTAAATGAAACTTCTGAACTTTTTCAGGTAAAATTCCAAGTTGCACCTAGACAAGTACAGCTAGGTAATCATACTAGCCCTTGAAAATAAATCCTACATTATGTATAGAGCTTGCCTTATCGCTTACAGTACACTTCAAGAGGAGATAATAAATCTAATTGATTCTCCTATGTGTTATCTTAATGCCAGAATGTCCAACACAAAACTGTACAGCAATATTGAAATGGCCACAACACAAAGTCAACAGGATGTCAAGAAAAAGAATAGAACAATATTCTTAATTCTGAAAAACTGTATTGATAATCAATTGAAATGCAGCCATCATTGAAGAACTGTCCAATTTTCAATTGCAGTATAAGTTGGGAAACAATTTGAAAATAATGGCTCATTCAAAGAATGGTGGGTTGCTGAGTGCTTTTTTTTCAAAGCAGTCAATATGGATTTCATCTGAAGGACAAATAAGATTTTGGCAGCCTTTGTGCTTTACAGCATGTGCCAAAGTGGTCCAGCTTCTATTAGCATGTGAAATGCTTCGTGTGTGACTTGTTGAAACTATTTGTTGGGGGATCTATCATTTAGTATTTACAAAAAAATGTATATTAAAATATCTACCAACATTATAGGTAGTTTAATTTTTTTTAGTTACCAAGTCACTTATGTTTTGCAGTACAGATCATACAGATTTCCAACAAACCTAGCTGATAACTTTGTCTCCCAGAAGGTAGAGAAAGGAACTAGAGGGTCAAGCACTGGATGTAATTCGCACTCACAGAGACAAAATGATAGAGATTGAATTTACAGGTACTTTGAGAGGAGGAGTGCCATGTAATATTGGAATTCAAAGTAAGCAAGTATACGAGATAGAAAAAAATCAAACTAGCATCTTGGACTTCAAGAGAGCCGATTTCAATAAACTTAGAGAGAACTTGGGAAGGATTTCATGGATGAAAATTCTCAACGAGAAAACAACTCAATAAAGCTTGGAAAATTTTGAAAAGTGAGATTATAAAAGATCAGTCTAGCACAATACCAACAAAGAAGAAAAATAAAAGAGGGAAAAGTGGGTCCAGGAAACTACAGATCTACTGTATCAGCCTGACATTAATACCTGGGCAAATTCTGTAAAAGATAGTCACATAACAAATCTGCAAACACCTAGAGACAAGCAAAGACATAATCAGAAGCCAAAATGGGTTTGTCAAAACCAGATCATGACAGACAAATCTTATTGCATTCTTTGACAATGTGAAAAAAATATGGACCAAGGAAATTCGGTGAATATAATTTACTTGGACTTCAGTAAGGCATTTGATAAAAATGCTTAGGGGACTGGAAGCTAAAACATATGAAGAACAGTTGCAGGAATTGGTATAACTAATGTAATGGAAAAAAGGGACTAGGGCTGATATGATAGCAGTGTTCCAAAATCTAAGGGCTGCCACAAAGAAGAAAGGGTCAATCTATTCTCCAAAGCATCTGAAGGCAGAAGAAGAAGCAATGGATGGAAACTAATCAAAGAGAGAAGCAACCTAGAACTAAGGAGACATTTCCGGACAGTTAGAACAATTAATCAGTGGAATGGTTTGCCTCCAGAAGTTGTGGTTGCTCTAACACTGGAGGTTTTTAAGAAGAGATTGGACCACCATTTGTCTGAACTGGTATAGGGTTTTCTGCTTGAGCAGGGCTTGGATTAGAAGACCTGCCTTCTGTTGTTCTGTTATTTTATTATTCTTTGCCTCATAATGCTTTTTAATGTAAGGATAGGTTGCGTAGTATCTTGGTTAAAACAATCTCAGATTACAATTCACTTCTGCAAAAATGCAAATTTCTGCACAATACCAGTCTACTGAAATGTAGGGGTTTTTTTGTTTCATAAAATGTTTCACTCATATTAAGTCTGATTATGTGTGGAATCTGGAAAGTAAGGTCTGGGCTTTGGAAATTTTTTTTTGAAAAATTATATTCTGCAAACATTACTGGATGGACATTTGCATTGATTTGCAAATACATAAAAAGGTATGGCAAAGTAATAGGTTAAGAGGAGAGATAATATGAAATCATCCAAGTCTCAGCAGATAGCAGCACTGATCTTATTGGGACTCTGAAGCTAAGGAACATCAGACCTGGCTAATACCTAGACAGGAGACTCCCAAGGATGATAGGGCTCCGGGCTAAACTAGGAAGTTAAACAGTGTCCTGGAAAAAGACCATAGAAAATACCATCTGCTCTACTGCCAAGCAAGCTGCATGGATGTATCACCAAGAATAAGGTTTCAGTAGTATGGAAATGATGGGGGCACAGATCACTCTACTGCTTTGCTTTATCTTGGTGTTATATTGAATACTGTGCTTTTCCAATCACCTGTATTTTATATGCTTTTAAAGTATAGATATGTTGCTTCTTAGTTGTAAACCATTAATTGGAAATCAGATGGCCAGATCCAGTTAAATAAAAAAATAAATACAAACAAAAACACACTTACTCTTTATCTTTGCAAACTTTCAGCTCAAGCTTGCTGACACCACATTTTGCCATGGAAGATGCTGTTTGGCCTATGTAAAGGTTGACATTAAGCTAAGGTGACCAGACATCCCAATTTTCGTGGGACAGTCCCGCTTTTCGGGAATTTGTCCCGCATCCCGGGACGTGGTCAAAAAGTCCCAATTTTCGATAATAATAATAAAAAAATATATTTTTATTATTATCGAAAATCGAGACTTTTTGACTTTGGGGGGAGTTTAGGGAATAAAAAAATAATATATTTTTCCCCTAAACTCCTCCACCCTTCTGCGCATGCGCACGCTTCCCCCATGCTCGCCCCCACCCTTCTGCGTATGCGCACGCTTCCACCACGCTTCTGCACGCTCCCCCCGCCCTTCTGCACATGCGCATGCT
>JAOYMU010000252.1:75304917-75321527 GCA_025802295.1 Psammodynastes pulverulentus | reverse complement strand
AATGTCGCGGCGCCCTTACAATCGTGCCGCGGCTCCCCAGGGAGCCGCGGCGCACAGATTGGGAACCACTGTGTTAATATATGTCTGAGATCTCTAATACTGAGTAAAGCCCTTGTTAACCTGGGCAATGAGTGATCCAGTATGAGTTTTTGAAAATTATATCACACAATATTGTTTATGGGAGAAGCACTCTTCATCTGGCTCCTCTGAGAAGACCTGTCCAGTATGGTGAACTTCTGGCACAGGTCTCAACTTCTTTGGAACATACAAACCCGACAACTCCATGTTTAAGTAGTGCCTCACTGGGGATTGTTTTCTATTAGTATTACCATTCACAACAAAGTGAAATCACAGCTTCCAGTTGTTAGGTGATGTTGACCTTCATATGCATCAAGTTCTTCCCAAGAATCTAATCTGTGGTAAAGTATCACCGTGGATTCAGGCAGTATTGTCTTTTGTAATTGGAAACGGAAATGGAGATTTTGTGAATGCACAGATTTTCTAAGTACTGTACCATCCAAGATTTTTGGGTGGTATCCACGGCCTGTTTATACCATAATCTTTCAACTTGGATTTTCAGTTCTTGATACATTGTGATCTTCTCCAATTCTTTATCTCTTAGTATTGCCACATCAGTTCTCCATACTTTATTCTTTTCAACCATGGTTAAATCGGATGTGATATGAGTCAAATTTTTACCAACTTGTATTCAAAGATCCCACAATATTTTAAACTGTTCAATTTTTTGCTACTTTTTCAACTATATGTTCCTACCAATTTTTCATTACTGGTACATAATATTTTTTATAAATGTTCCAGTGAATGCAGCAATCTAGCATTTGGCAATCACATTCAGGAACACTGGTGAGATCATTCTGATTATCAGTGTCCCTAATTTACTATTTTACCAATGATTTGACCTCCATAAGGGCTAATTGATTTACAGTTCAATTCAGGAGAAAGGCAGAAACTACTTTATTCCTTGAATAAAGTTTGATATCAATGAGATTGGTAGCTAATTGTCAATAGCAAAGATAACAGCCCTGGAGCATCAAAGATAATTCTGAGCCACAAAGTTAAAATCCTGCTCTTCTACCAGCCTTAATATTTGGAACATTAACTTCAAGCCTCAGAACCACATCAGAGGCAGAGTTTGGAGGACAAAGTCCTAAGGAAGCTTGATTGAATGGTTTCATGTGCTATTAGGTTTGTAAATGGGCCAAATTATAGACCATACAATAGTTGTGCAACTGTTTTAGCCATAAACAATTTAATTTGTACTAGCATGTAATTTGCCCCTTGCTGTCTATAAAATCTGGTTATAGCTAATGCACTCCTTTAGGCAGTAAGAGTAGCAGAATTAGCCTATTAAATTCCAAAGACTGAAAGACTATGCCCAGATATTTAAACCATTTCACTTCATGAGAATCAATTATCCATTTATGCCTTGGTCTTTTATTGGAAAAAAAATAGAAGTTTTGAATTTATTGTATCTAATGACCAATTGTTCCTCTTTACAGTAACATGCCAAGATTTTGGGGACCTGCTTCATATCTATATAACACAGGAAAAAAAGAACTGTGTCAACATAAAGGGAACCTATAAGCTAGTTTGAGACATGGATGGATATCAACTCTTTGGGTAATATTAATTAGAGAATTAATTAATACATTAAAGAACTATTTTGAAGGCAGCAAAGTCCACATTATCCAAGTAGGCCTCTACATTAAGATTGAACAGTCTTCTCTCAAGTGGTGGGGGGACACAGCACCATCTGCTTCCTGTTTACAACACAGTCCTTTCAGCAGTTCCAAGAAGATTCCACACCCATTTGCGCTAATCAGATGACTCTGTGGACACAGATAAACCTCTAAATGGCCTCAATGACTCTTGAATGTGGATTGTCTTCAAAAGAGTGACCTTTGTGTTTCAAATGCAGATGGACTGATGAATCTTACCCTGATGGGTTTGTTCTCCTATGTTGTGCTATGCATTTGTGAAGTGGTTGTTTTGTTTGCCCAAGGTACAGATCTGCACGTCTCACTGCATTATACTGCATATAATGCATTGCTCAGTTTGTGTCTGGCTGTTTTATCTTTGGGGTGGACACAGTCCTTTCAGCGCCAAGAAGATTCCATGCCCATGTTCACTATTCAGATGATCCTGATGGCCCAGATAAATCTCCGAGTGGCCTCAACAATTCTCAGAAAGAGTGCTAATGACCAGATGACTGCAAGGAACATAAATCCTTGAAAAGGACTTGATATAGCCAGTATATTGCCATTGCAAAACTGGAAATGTGATGTATAATAATAAAAAATGTACAATTCAAAATTATTTTTAAAACAAATATGTCACAGATCATAACTTGGAAAGGTAGTAATTAATCCCTTATATAAGATATTCAGATGCTGTGATGGGTTTCTATCTACAAAAATCACAATAATGCAGATGATGATTTTCTCTGTGGTACTCTATGAAAATGAAATTTGGACTATGAAGAAAAAGGATGGAAAGAATAGTGATAGGAAGTTCTATTATTTGGCCACTAAGAGTAACACCACTTGATGGCATAAGTTCATTATGGGACAATGAGGTCATAGGAGACACCATCTTATTTTAACAGTGACTTTGAAAAGAAAAAGAAAAAGAAAAACACATACCAATCAGTATGTTACTAACGTTATTTATTGTTGCCTTAAAATACCTAAATAGGAAAAGATTAAAAGACAAGTGGTTAATTTTCCTAATTACCAACCTGGGCATTTACACTCAGTAAATAATCATGCTATTAAATTACGTATAACAAGGGCTAAATTTATCATATTTTTCTGAGGTCTGCAAAAGATGTATAAATTTCTTGATTAGTTTTTGATACAAACATTTCCACTGAGAATACATTTTTATCTGAGATGTTGACAGGCTGGTTTTGGCTCATTTTCTAATTTGTGGACAACATTCAACTAAAGTTTTCAGCAGGGAGATGACAACACAGACATTTCTATTTTGAATAAATAGGCTCAAGAGCATCTACATAATGACCTTGTAATCTATGGAGTAGATTGGAGAAACATTCCTATTCTGGAGGTGCAAAAACTCTATTTTAGAGGACAGATATAGTCAATTTAGGATTCGCTCTGTATTTGTGTTATTATACAGAACCAAATTTCAGAAATACCCTAGTTCTTGGATAGCTCATTTAAGTCTCAAGAATTTACTGCTAGGTAAGGATGTACAGGATTGCAGCCTGAGATCCTAATTACGAAAACAGAGGATCATTATTGGATCTCTTGTATCTTTACAGAAAATAGTTGCAGGTCCCCCATTGCAGACAAAGTAATTTTTTTAAACACAACTTTTCAGCTGTTACTTGTTGTCTCTGCTTATGATATCCTTTGCCAGTTTTAGAAACACCGTCTCAAGTTTTAGAATTTCCAGTTATTCACCCCACAATTACACAATCATATCTCCCACTACGATATAATCCACAAAAATACAACTTAAAAAAAAATAAACCAAACAGGGTAATATATACCCAGTCATTGACATTTTTGTAATTTAGGATTGATTTATCTATAGTATTTTCCTACAATTATCACTGATTGGTTATTAAAATGAACCTATTAGAATTAGTCTGAGCTACAGGGTAGCACTTTCTTGCTTTTAAGTTTTTGGTTAATTGTTTTAATTAACTCATTTGAGTTTGACTTCACTGTTTTATGTTATGTACCATACAAAATAGTGCCTATTTAAATTGAAATAACTATGTCATGGATGAGAAAACCTGGCCAATGCGATGTTGAGGATGGGTGTTCTGCATGGTCAATGATACATATTTAACTGACACTTGTGTTATTATTGGCCAGAAGCATTCCATACACTCTCCCTCATCTTGCCACAATACTTTTACAATATATGATACTCATTCTGATCTTTTCCAGTCACTACATATCATCTACTGAATCATTATTTGAATATTTATAAAATTGTTTTTCTAGAAAATCTTAACACTTTTAAAGCACAGCAGGGCCTATGACAACACTAAAAATGGCATACAGTTTGCCCTCTAAGAGTGCTTGCCAACTCCTATGAATCTTATTCTGCAATGAATATACAGGTATAGAGAAGCATCTCTCAATTCACATGGTATGATAACAAGACTCAAGAGGCTTGCCTGAGAGCACAGTATGAATGAACTGTGCATCCTAAAACTGCTTTAAAATCCAGTACAAAATCTAGGATTCCAATGTCATCCAATGTCTTGTGTGTGAGAAAAAAGACAGAGTGATACGGAATTAAATTGAGTTCAGCAGATAAATCAATTCTGTAAGTTTATTTATCCTGCCATGTTATAACTTGTTTTAACTATAATTTCTAGAATAAGCCACAATGGTAGTTTTGACTCATCTCACTAAACCAAAATCAAGTAGGAAACTTCACAGCTTACCATGATTTGGTAACTCAGTCAATGCATAAACTATTACTTCAAAACAAAAAAATCAAGTTTTGCATTTCGTATTATCCTTATTTTTAAAAAATGCTTGATTTTCTGATTACAAATGTTGGATTAAGCAGATGTTTGAAATGATTCAAGAAACTTTATTATGTATTTAATTTCTTCTCAGCCTTAAATTCAAAGCTGGAAATTTTACTATTTTAAAAAAGTTTGGGCTGATTTCTAAAACTCAATAGTTGAGATAAATATGTTTTTTGTAACTTAGATGACTTACTCTGTTCTACATATCTATATTAATTTTAGAACAGACAAAATATGCAATTGAATACATAAATCACAACAATGCTTACATAAACCATCAAGATAATATGAAGCTTTTGGGAGTAGGGAGTTGACCAATAATTACTGTATGGTAAAAAGTATACAATTTATTTTTCTTCCCTCTTAGGAGACGTTTTTGAAGGATCAATTCATACTGGTGCAGGTAAAATGAATTATAATTTCACACCTTTTGTCACCTGTAGAAATATAATGAAATGTCATTCTGTAATTACAAAGGACGGGAAAGTTATCAAGCAATAAAATATGGAATTAGGGCAAACTACTAGCCTGAGGATATAGTTTATATAAAAGGTTATTCGTTATAATTCATATGTTGTTGTTTTTAAAAAAATCTTTTTTTATAAAGCATGGAATGCCACAGGAGAAATGAGGTCCTGTTAAAAGTGCATGTTTTCCCTGCGCTTTCATAATACTTATGTTTAAAGAATAGAAGAGCGGAAGTACAGTCAGGTGGAACAGTTAGTGACCAGATTGATCATGGGAACAAATCTGCTGGTAGTAACCTTGTTTAATGATATGTTGCTGGGCTCAGCACCTTCCTGAGGCTGTGATTCTTCACTGGCTGGGCCTGCATGATGGATCACGGTAGGAGTCTGATGGTGCAATCACTCACTAGTGGCCACCGACACCTGCACCAGTCTGACACCCATCCCCTCTGGATGTATCAGCTGGCGCGATCAGCCTTTTGGGATATGCAGCCATTCCACCAAGGAGCACATGGAAGTTCCTTTATGTACTTTGGAGGAGGATAATTCTTTTTGCATTAGTTTAATAGAGGCAATGATTTAATTAGCCCAGACACTATCTGCAATTCAGCAAGCTTAAAAAATGATAAATGGATTCACAGAGGGAAAGGTATTACAGGATATGTACCCAAAAATACAGCAGCGGTTTCCTATGAAAGCATCATTGCAAAGCCTGTGTAGTTATATACATTTTATTTGCTTCCTGTAACATATATAGAAATGGAAGAGATACATCTCAAAGGCAAAATGTATTTCAAAAGGTATGCCATCAGGAGCACTACAAACAACGTATGTAATAAATCTTAAAACAATTAAGACAGACAACTAATCATACATGCATAATACTAAATTCTCAGTGATGTGTGACATCAAATGAATCTAGGATATAATAATTATGAATAACCTGATTGAAAAATATTGTTTCTGCCATAATTGGTGCTTTGGAAAATGACTTGCTTCAATTTAGACTGAATCAGAGACTGCTTGCTTTGACTTGAGGCTCAATACTAGGCAAGGTCCAGAGATGGGTAATGTGAGAATAAAACAAATGGCTTCAACTTTCTTTTTCCATAAAAATAGGAAGAGTTGGAGAAAAACAATATACATTATTGAGAAGATGAGATCTACTTATATAAATTGGTGCAAGAACTGTAAACTTAAGACTTCTTTAATTTGGAATTTTCTAGAGATGTATCTATAAGCTATGTTCCTTTAATTGTATGGTTGGACCAGTCTATGCATAAGAATGTACATTTATCCATAAACTCAAGTCTTTGATAAGAAATATAAATGAATGCAATGGGAATGGTATTCTTAGCAGCAACTGTGGAAAAACAAGGAAGGAATGAGTAGAGATTGAATATGGTTTGAAAGAATAACTAGTATGGAATAAGTATATTAAGATGATTGGATCATATAATTCAAATGAACGAAGATTAAATTGCAAATAAAAAATACATAAAGGGAGAGTGAATGGGTAGAGACAAATGGGAAGATCAAGAAATTGTTGGATAAAGATAGCTTAAAAAGAAAGGTGAAGCTAAAGAACATACAAAAATATATATTCAGGTGTATGTAGACACTAGAAGCAAGGATGGCTTGGAAAAACAGAAAGATATGGAGAGACATAGTGAATAAAGTTGCTGTTTTTAAACAATTTTTAAAATCACATTTCCTTTTTTCTTACATCATACCTTTATTTGATTGAATATTTCTCATTCTGAATCCCTAGATTCATCTTTCTCTATTTAAATTACATTTTTAAAATGCATTGTGTAAGTGCATGTACATCAGTGTTTTATACTAATGTGAAAGTACGGTTGTGCATATTTGCAGCAAATGTGATTGGGTATTATTGAATATACTCTATTTTTCATTGTTTTAGTAGCATGCAGCTGTTTAGACAATGAAAATATTTTTGCAGCTGTAGCATCTGGCTGCTTGGCAGATTCACTCAGTGGATGTATTGGCAGCTTTGGGTTGTATCTTGTGTTTATGAATGCAATAGGCTGCCAATCTAAATTCCCAATGGTTTTCATATTTCCTCTTAGATGATATTTATATTTGTGTGTACAAAAGCTTGTGAAAAAAAGCCTATAGAAACTACTCTCTTCCCTAACACATAAACCATCTTTTCATTCATTGTAAGCATAATTCACTAATATAATAAATATTCTTTTATATGTGTATATTTGATAATTTCTGCTTCGTGTTTTAAAAATACAACAGAAGATTCACTGAAATTTTATGGTTATAACTGTTTAGAATGAATGTGTAAGTATCTTAATTTAAAAAAAAAAGAAACAGAAATTTCTCCTGAACAAGTCTCTGGAAATGAACTAGTTTGTTCAAATATAATAGTTTCCCCCATCCACCCAACATTTGAATGAGATTAGCATTAAAAAGCTTCCTGGTGAATTATGAAGCTTGCTTTTTGTTCCATCTTATTTAAACAGAATGGAAACAGTTGTTTAAGAAAAAAATAATCTTTGACCTGGACTCATTCAGACAAAGTTGCGTATCAAGAAGAAAACATTTTTAGGATAAATTGAAAGGAGACAAGATTCTGGAATTCTGGAGATCCAACTTCTATTCTAATTCATTCATGCTACAATTCATGATCTTTCTTCCTCCTTCTCCTTTCGGAACTTCGATATCAAGAAAAAGACTCCAGTAACAAACCTTTTATGAAATGATATTTTTCCAATATGATTCAGTCTAAAAGTGCTGTGAATCCCACAGCACCAAGTCAGTATGTCCGCTGAGTGGGGCATCAGCTATTGTTTCGCAGTTTCAAAACAATCTGTGATGGCCTGCGGCCAAATTAAGCACTCATACTGTGCAAAATATGTTTGCTGTAATTTCAAAGAAAAAGCTTTCAATTTTTTTCTGAGCATAAGAATATTATGCTTAATTATTCTCTAGATTTTAAAATTAAAAAATGAATACTATAGCTGTATCATTTTATGCTCAAAAGTCTATTCGTGTACAATAAACATGGAACAAGGAGCCAAGTTCAGCTTAGAGAAAAATTGTATTTTTTAAAAAAGTAGCATTTTATCCTTTGAAGAAATCCCTTCTCATAGAAATTGCCTCCATTGAATATAAATCTGTATCTATTTTTATCATGATCGCTATGTATCAATTTCTTGCTAATTTTAGTAACTTATGTTTTCCAATATATTTTGAACTTTCTGATATAATTCACTGAAGACCCCCTAACACTCCATTAAACAAAACTGCCAACTTTAAAAGTTGTAATCCCTTTACATAAATTACACTGCCTTTGGCCATTTCAAAAGGAAATGAACAAGTGGAAAGACACTACAGTTGTGCTGAACACTGGTGAGTAGTTGTCAACTCTGATCTTACATCAATTAGACAGGATTCTGAATGATCACAGATAATAAAATCTAAACTCCCATGCCCAGCTGGATAAAACTTCTGTTAAAGATTCCTGCTGCATAAATTAACATATATCCTAAAGCAATAACAGTTCTTGACATAGATTTAGTGATCAATGGGAACAGATTTTCAACAGATTTCCCATTTGCACCCAAAGAACAATGGTCACTAGACATATGTGTCTAATGTGTGCTTGTGTGGTTGTTTTTATTTTCGATAATATCTTGCAATAGCCTATTGGTAGTTATTCTCATCTTCCCCCTCTCAGCAAAATAACTAATACAGTTTATGTGAAATCTGATTTAACAATTTAAACTGTAATAAACCACATTTTCCTCAGATAAAATAGATGAACAGCAAAACAACAAAGATTAAAACAGAAACAAGTTCCAATGAAAACAATAAGTGTGTCAGACTAACCAAATATAGCCCTTTTATTAACTACCTTAAACATCCAAAAAGGGAAGCAGAGCAAGAGTGGTTTCTCCTTCTAATTGGATTTGCTGTGCGGTATTTAATATTTTTCTTGAAATACAAAACCAAAAAGGTGAAACAAAACATCCTATTAATTAAATGAAACTAACTTTACCTCTACTGTAAGTAATCATTCTAACACGCTTGATTTAATCAGCTCTTTGGTAGTTGGATTATTACAAGCAAGCCAGACCTAGAAGCTATGTTTAATTTTTAGGAAATATGACCTTTGGTTGCACATGGAGAACAAAAACTTCTAAGCCTCACTGAATAGCCAGTCTTAGCAAGTTTCTATCTTTTTTTCTCTTCCCTACAGGTAGTATGACATAGTGCTGGAATGACAGGGCCCCATCTGAACCATGCCCAGCTCCCCAGTCTACACAACCCCACTCTATCAATCATGGCAGGATAATGCATACAGGCTGCACCTGTGACAGGAAATGATTGAGTGTTGAGCACAGGGCCTGCCTCGCCTCTCGCTTTGTGCTTTTGTATTTCTCCAGGGCCACTTTGAGAATGTTCAGAATTTAGAGCAGGGGGGTAGGAAGGAACCACAAATTCAATGCATTTTATTTAAATTTCTTTTGATTAGTCGACAGCTTTCCTAGGGAAGGACTTGCAGGCTAACAAGACCGAGACTTGGTCAAAGTGCTGCCATGCTTCAGGAAGTAATTGTATTAAAGCGCAAGCAATTTATTAGAGACGTAGCAAATGAAAAATGCAGGTTGCTGCCACTCTCTTATCAAAATGAGAAATTTTTATTGAATAGAGGCATAGAAATCATCAATCGCCCACTTTTTGGATAGAAATAAAATACAAAAAATATAAAGTTATTAAGTCAACTCCATAAAAAAATAAAAACAAAACAGCAACAAAGTAACATACAGAAAATATTTTTTTCTGTTTTTTTTTTAATACGGATAATTTTAATGTTCCCAATTTTGGGGAAATGAGCATCTTAAAAGCCAATTGTAATTTCAAAGCTGGTTTTTAAATTTCTATTTCTTTTTAAAAGGTGTGTATGTATAATTTTATATACACAGATCATATATAAATGTTATGTTTGTAAATCAAATTCTGAAAATTGTTCAAGTCGTAATTTTAAATATGCAAATTTAAGGTGGTAAGTTAAGCAGATGCTAAAAAATTATTGATAAAAAATTAAATTACCTGGAAAATCCTTGAAAAATTATGAGAAACTTTTAGACATATTTTAGATTCAAATGCTCATTTATTTTAACAACCAATTTTGTAACTACTAACTCCGTTTTCTGTTGAAGATATATTGACCACTACATTATCTCTCAAGACATTTTTAATAAATAAACCTCGTTCTTAATCGCTCATGAAAATAACTCATTCAAGATCAAAACCAAGTAATTCTAGAACGCTCCACTCATTTTTCAGGGATCTTGAAAGCCTGTAAATGCTTGCCAAATAGTTTCATGAGTCGCCCAGCCCCTTTTGTTAACTGCTGAATGGCTTGAAAAAGCCGGTGTTTCTTTTCAGATCCATTAATCCGTTGGTATTTAGCGAATCATAAATGCATCTGACTACAAAACTGTGACTAAAACGTAAAGGAGATGAATATCTAAAATACTGCAATACCCTGTCCCACGACTTTTGTTTCCAAACGCAACTATTGCACCATTAATCTCGAACAGGAGATCTCTCCAAACCAGCTGTTGTGCATTTGTACGTTTCTTTTAAAGTCTTACTAAGAGAACCTCTTCCCAATTAATCATCCCCCAAAATTAAACTAGCTTTAACATGGGTGCACCTTCTACCAGCAAGGGAAGGGTTTGTGGGGCGCGGAGAAGCAGAAGGTTGCCGGCTGGAGGCCTCTGCCCTCGCTCCTCTATTCTGCAAGCAACTGCCAAATGAAGCTTGCAATATTTTCCTTTCTCTCTTAGCAGAATTCATTCCCTTGTCCGCCTCGAGCCTCTTTATTCGCCCACGGTCTGCCGCGGAAAGCCGAGAGGAAGCAGACATGCAGCGGGGACGCCTTTCCGAGGCCGCTTAAAAATAACGCCGGTGTTTCCCGCCCTGGGCTTTACGCCCTTTAACTGAACCCGCCGAACTTTGCCTTGTGGTTTGAAGTCTCGGCTAGAGGTTTTGCCGTCCACGCCGAAAGATCGCGCAGGTGTCTCTCCCCTTGCCTACCCCCCCCTCGCCTAGGATTGGCCAGGAGACAACCTGCCCCCCTCCCCAAAGCACCTGTGTTAAGTTTTGAGACTTCTCCTCGTCCAGAACTATTAATATATATATTAAACTCAACAAAAAGCAACGACGATTTGCCGCCTTCCCTCCCACCCCCGTTCCCTTTTGCCACTCGTTCTTTCCTCCCGCGCTCGCAGGCTATAAAGAGACCCGAAGCTCAGGCTGCTAGTTAGCCTCCCCTCGACAAAACCCGAAGGGGAAGAGGAGGGAGAAAGGGAGGGGGAGGAAGAAAGCCTGTTTCCCACGTAGCCCTTCTTCCAGGGAAGCGGGGAGGAGGAGGGGAAGGAGGGAGAGCGCGTGAAAAGCAAACATCTGGGGATTGGACCATATGCTAAAGCTTTGTCTTGTCCTTCGAAGTTAGGCTGCCCTTGAAGTGATTTGTCAGGCGGCCTCGCAGTGATGTGGGATGTGGCAGGAGAAACGGCGAGCCGCGAGACCTGGAAGCCAAGGTCGAAAAAGTGGGTGCGCAGGAGCGCTGGGGAAGGACTCCATGACCCAGCGGTGAAGGAGGGGAGAACTGGAACAGCTGAAAGGAGCCTAGATTGGACATGACGTGGACCATCCCCAGAAAAGGGACTTCTTCACAAGGCAAAAATGCACCTCTTAAAAGAACTTTCCTTGTTTCATGGCATTTTCAGGTCATGCTTTTAAAAAGCCAAGTCATTTATTGACCTAAATAACATATTCATGCTTTAAAAATGCCTTGTTGACTTGTAGATCATATCAATTTAGAACCATCACCATCCCCAATACACACACATACACACACACAGAGAGAGAGAGACACACACTTTTATTTACATCCATCTCTTCAAAAGTACCACTGGAGCTAAGAAACGCATAATGGAAGAAGTTCAAAAATCATTTTGGTCTTTCTTATATAGAAAAATAACCTCTTTTACACCAGTAAAAAATGTCAAGATGGCAACTATATAGAAAAACATTTTTCAAACTAATTTCCCAGTTATCAGTGCAGGAAGTTTATTAGCCCCTGGGTTTTAAAATCAGTTTCTGGGTTTTAGGATCAGGTTGAACACAAAATTAAGGAGATAAGTATGGTTTTTGAATTTATACAAAATGTTTTCCCCCCTAATCTGTTTAGAATCTAAAATTCATTTAGAAATCAAAAACATCAATTTAGAGATCATCACTAAATATCCCAAGATGGATAAGCAAATTTCTTGGAAAATACAGCTCTTCCAAAATATAACCATATACATTACATGATTAGGACCCTGAATACAAAACACTATTTTAATAAAAATTCCCAAGCAGCACACATTTCAAGATAGTAGGGTCAACTGTCATCCAGATCCTGCCTTGATCTGAAATAAATAACTTATTATAAAATTTATTTGCTGCCCATCTTATATCAAATGACTCTGGACAGCTTGTAGTAAATTGATCTTTTAAAAAAAGGAAGTTCCCACAAAACCACTGCCAAACAAAAGCAGCTGGTAAAAGAAATGGGACTATCAGAGATAGAAACAGGCTTGTGTTAGAGAAGTGTTATCGCTTTCAAGACTTAATATTAGTTATCCAAAGATTTGAAACTCCTAACTGTATTTAACTTCATATCCCTTTCCTTGCCCAACGTTCTTCCCTCAGAAAATCAGGGGCAGATGAAGCCTGAGAAAGAAATGAGATACCATTGAAATAATAACAGCAATAATAATAATAGGAAGGAAGGGATGGCTGATGATGCCGCTGCCTCCTTCTCTCTTTCCCTTTTGCCCGCCAAGCGTTGAACTGATTAGAGTGTAATTAAGGCCATAAAACCCTCAGCTTATCCACCTGTTTATTCACTAAAGTCTCAGGCTCATCAGGCAAATTAGCTGCTTCCAGGCTGCACGTTGGGCCTAGAGCCGGCCTGATTAATGAAGTTTATTGGGAGCTGTTAAAAGCATTAACTGAAGGAAATCTCAGCAATTCGTCATATTTAAGGGATGGAAATTAAATCTCCCCATGCAAATGAGGGGAGACTCCAAAGCAGCGGCTTTTAGAGGTTACGGGAGAGACGAGAAGAATGGGGGTTAGGGTGGGGGTGGAGGGAGTCAGAAAGGGATGGATTAATTTTATTCTCCTGGCTGGTTTTTCTTTCTGCTCCTGAAGTCAGGGACCCCATAGGAGAGACTCCTTTGCAGGGCCTTGGATGCCTATTTCTATTCTACCGAACACTTTGCTTATGTTTGAGCAATAACAATGAAGGGGAAGATGCAATTTGGAGATTGTGAGTCTTCCAGCATCAGGGCCAAATGGAACTATTAGGCTAAGGAAAATTGTCTTTTGAGCTCATTTCTATATTGCTCTTCCTAAGGGACTTACATAAACCTTAAATTAATTAAAACAAAGCAAGAAATTAAGTTTGCATACAACTCATATTCAACTGTTTAAAACTATTTTAAACATTAAAAGCTACTTTGAAAAGATGGGACTCTAAGGTTTTCTTGAAGACCTCCAAAGAATGTTGAGACCTAATAAAGACCTAGTTTGTCTCAAATTAACAAAAATAAGTCCAGTTGCCATGACACAATTTTCAGACCACTCTACCTGGATGACTGAGAATCTTCATCGACATATTCCCATGCACTTTGGGGAAGAAACCTCCAAATCTGGAGTGCAAGGAGTTGGTGCATTCCAACGACTCACTGCCTAACCAATTTGAGTGAACAGTAAAACTTCTCAAATTAACAAAAATAAATCCAATTGCAATTTTCAGACAACTCTACATTCCACAAATTTCCTCATCACTTTCTCTTTAAACCATAATTTTTTACAATCTAACATAATTGTCAATCAGCTTGCAATTTTTAATTTTGTATTCTTTGTGTGCATAATCGGAACCAAACACTTAAATGAGAATTTGGAAATGTTCAATTGTGTAGGGTTATCTTAAGAAGCATACCAAGCCATATTACTGATTCCTTTAGTACTGTCTACTTTGAGTTGATGCAGCTTTGTGGTCTTTTTTTTCTATATAGGTTTTTAAACCTTCAATTTTTAAAATTATTTTTATCAGGAGGTAATTGGAAATAAATTTGGAATCCACTCCATTAGTCTAGCACAAGATATTTTACTGCCTGATGCGAAGGAAAAGATGACATATCACCATCCCTGCATCCCCTCCCATTAATAAATTGGAATTTAGCAATAGCACTTAGATGTAGATACTGCTTCACAGTGTTTTACAGCCCTCTTTAAGCAGTTTACAGAGCCAGCATATTTCGCCCAACAATCTAGGTTCTCGTTTTACCAACTTTGGAAGGATAGAAGGCCAAGTCAACCATGAGCTGGTGAGAATTAAACTGCCAGTCAGCACAATTACCTGCAATACTGAATTCTAACCATTGCACCACCATGGCTCTTAATCAAATCTTTTTTCAAAACTAGTGATTTGACATCAGCTTCAACTGTACTGCTGTTTGTATGACATCAACAAGCTGGTTTAGGGATTGCGGAACAGGAAATATGACATAGCTAACTGTGTACTTCATCAGAGGAAGAAAGTAAAAAATTAAGCAAGAATGATTATCTTAATTGACTCTTTCCCCCCTCCATCTTCAAATTAAATGTATTTAAATTTAAACAAGACATACAGTAGTTGCAAACATATCTGTTCTAATTTACTTCTATTGTTCTATTGATAGACACCTGACTATCTTCTTGGGGGAAAAAAAAGCTCTCAAACTATTCCTAATCTTTGACTTGATGGCTGTCAATAAATTAATCAAAACCTGTGGTCTTCCAGCTGCTTTTGGGCCCCAGTTCACATTTTCCCAAGTAAGTATGGCCAGTTGTAGGAAATAATGGCAATCATTCCAACCTTTGCTACGCAATATCTGAAAAAAATCTGATGACCTCATTACTGATAAGATTTAAAAAGTAAAACAAACTACTGTAAAGGGCAGAGCCTTATGACAGTCACAAGTATTTGATTTAGTGTGCATCATCTTTGAAGCTATGATTTTATAAACATAGAGGTTCTTGCATTAATTTCCACTGTTCTCAAAACTCAGAATTGCCTAAGGCATGCGAAAGAGCATCTCAAGGTGAACTTTGAAACAGAATCCTTATTTGTGTATACGAATAGGAACTCAGAATATTGAGAGTAATTAATAGGCAAATATGCATTGGCCCAATAAAGATGTGAACTTAGAAAAATTAAAGAGGACCATCTCTGGTACCCAAGGTGCCCACATTGCTTTCTTATAGCAATTGCTATTATCATTAACATGATTGTTATTTCACACTTCAGATAGCAGGGAAAGGGGTGAACAGAGGTCCACTAACAGTGGCTTGAAAGCAAGTTGATATAATGAGTAGAAGTGGGGAGGACATTTATCCTGCAATTCCTAGTACTTACAGAAGGTAAAGGGGTAAGTTGAAATTGGTGGTTTGTATTATGGGACCTTTCTCCACCTGCATTTTTTACTGAGGGGGGTCTATGATATTTGTCTTGTTCCCAGTCCATTAATCCTTAGTTGTATTATTGTTAAAGTTGTGTTTTCTTTTTAAAATGACACTTATCTACCTGCAAAGTGTATAAAATCTTATGCTTTACATCCATTACATCAGAAGCAAAGCCTAGTAGCCAGTAATATGTGGGATAAGAGAGGCACATATTAGCCATTTCAGGGTAATATGGGAATGTTTCTTCTTTGCCCGACCCTGACTGTCTTTGTTCCTAAAAAGTTGGATGCAAAAAAAATGAAAGAAATAGAAAAAATACATGCCTAGACTTGCATAAAAGTGAGATGACAGGACTAACTACCTTCCAACACTTTGTATTAGAACATGGAGAAAAGTAGATATAAGCATTTTGCTTATATACTATAAATCAGGAGTGTCAAACGCAAGGCCCTCCCGGGGTTGGATCAATATGTATTGATACAATATGTAGGTTGGCCTGAATATTTCCGGTCCAGTCCCAGGGGTTTTATAGAGTTTTAGCCTAGGGTTGTTTTTTATAATTTTTAAATTGTACATTTTATTCATATATATTGTTGTTGGTTTTATTTTGTACCCCGCCCCGAGTCCCTTAGGGGAGAGGGAGCGGGTTATAAATCAAAATAAATGTAAATGTAAATGTATTAATAAAGTAGTATACATGCATGCAATATATACAGTTCTTTTTCTTTAATTGGAGTTGTTATGCTTAGTTTATCTGGCTTCCTGCCCGACCTCCTCGAGGTGATAGCCGAGTTGGCAGTTGAGACTCCTAGACTACTAGTCATGGGAGATTTCAACTTGCCTTCGACAGGCGAGACCTTGGGGGTGGTGCGGGAGTTCATGGCTTCCATGATGGCTCTGGACCTGATCCAAGTAATTTCCGAACCCACTCACAGCGGAGGTCACACGCTAGATTTGATGTTTGTCTCTGGGCAGTGGCATAATGATCTGGGTTTAGGGGATGTAGTTGTTAAACCCTTGTCATGGTCAGATCATTCTCTCCTTAGACTAGACTTCCA
>JAOYMU010000252.1:75287909-75301062 GCA_025802295.1 Psammodynastes pulverulentus | reverse complement strand
TTCTTAACTAAATTTGTGGCCAAAATAATTGAATAAATACTTTATCCAGGGGTGGGCTTCAAAATTTTTAGCAACTGGTTCTCTGCCCGGTTGCTGGGTGGGCATGGCCATGGTGGGCGTGGCCTAGTTTCCTTCTGCACCACGGAGGGGGGGACTGTTTTCACCCTCTCTGGAGTCCGGAGGTTTTCCTCAAGCCTCCAGAGGCCAGAAACGGGCCTGTTTCTGGTCTTTTGGAACTTCCAGGATGCCTGTTTTTCACCCTCCCCAGGTTCCAGAGGCTTTTGTCGAGCCTCCAGGAGGGCAAAAACAGCATCCTCATGCTCCGGAGGCTGAAAACGAGAGGCCCTCCAGAGGTTTTCCAGGAGGTCCATTTTTCACCCTCCCTGAACTCTGCGTGGGCCCTGTATTTACCTAGCATCCAAAACGGGCCATGTGGGGACTTTGGAGAGGGGCAGAGTGGGATGGGTGGGGCCAGCTAGGGATGGGATTTGCTGGTTCACTGAAACAGCCATAAAATTAGCTATGGGTTCTCCTGAACCGGGGTGAACCGGTAGCAGCCCATCCCGACTTTGTCTCATTTTTTTCTAAGAGAACTCTACCTTCACTATTTCTCATGAGCTAAACTGTCCCTTGCTGTAGACAGTAGCAACATTTGGGGTAAACCCAGTGAAAATGGATGTCTTGAGCTATAACTGAAGCCTGGGAGATACACAACACTAAACGACTGAAAGTACAGTGAAAATTGAATACTTACGTACACACTCCTTTAATTAAATGTTCAGAAACATATTAATTCATCCATGAGAATGTCAGTGCAATCCTTTAATCCTAACCCTTTAATCAAATAGAATAGAAAATGGTTGAAAAAAATATAAGAATTCTTAAGTTCTGCCTTGGATTCTAAAAAGTTTGAAAGAATATTGAGCTATATATACTTATTTTTTTCTTCTTAGTAAATTCTTATAACACTCTTGGCTTTTTGCTAAAATCATCAAGTTGTTGAACTCACTGAAACAATCCATAAATAATTTAACTTTTAAAAATGGGAGAATGGAAAAAGCTGTCTCATATTTTACAATGTTTTAAAATTAGACGTTATAACCATTTGGTTTTATGTGCAATAATTATGGCATCATTGAGAGCTCTTTCCCTAATAGCATCCAAAAAGCAAGACATAAAGGAGAAAACACCATCGCCTCCTCTGGAGCGACCTTTAGCTGATCCTTTATTCAAACACACTTGAGAAATGCACTCAAGAAAACGGAAGCTACATCTCAGTCTAAGGAATTATTTTGAACAAATGCCATTTTTTTCTTTTGCCTGCATGATAAGATATCTCATTAAGAATTAATGTAGATTGTAAATTAAATTAAGTAATCAATTGTATACATACACAGGAATATTTACATATTTAAGTTTTTTTTTTACTGCACACAAAGCCTACACCTTTTTTCAATGACAGGTGGCTTTCCCACTTTTGAAGAATAAATCTTTATAGTATATGAGTTTTCATGTCCTTTTGTTCAATAGATTCTCTCTTTCTGTTATAGTTGCACTGGCTTTCTTAGTCTACTTAGAATTCTATTTAGTCATAAGGTAGGGTTTTTAAAAAAAAATCTCATTATATAGTAAATCTAAACTCCAGCAATAAAAATTGGATAATGTCATTTTAATGTTTGCAAGTAGATTTCAAATATTGGATAAATCAATTATTCTAATCACAGCCCTTGTATAAATCACTAAAAGCAAACCAACCTCACCATTGATCAATGAATCTTTCACAGGTGTAAAATCTTTCAGCTTATTCCCAGTCATATATTGAGAAATAAAACTTTTAATTCATGGAATAAGGAATATATTTGTAATCCTTAAAAGGTCAGATTAACCGTAACATTTGCAAAAACAACACCCAGTACATTATCTGCTAAAAAAATCTGTGATAAATATGCAAATTCCTTTTGAAATAAAAACGGGAAGCTAAAGAAACAATAAGGTATTGAAATAGCTTAATGCTGTATTTTTCAGAATGATGGGAATTATAATAATCACTATAAAACTTTATTTTTAAAGTTGCTTTTTATATCAAGAAAATATTCTTTTTTCAGCTAAGAAAAATCAATGACTTCTGAGTGCCAAGTTCAATTGAGCCAATCCCAAATCTGATTCTACAAAGAGAGATTAAGTAAAAGACTCCAGGTTAATCTATTCATTGGAATCCCTTGAATTTTTCAGACACAGGCATGAAAATGAAAACTGAGAAAAACAATTCTAAATTGCGATGAAATAATACATTAAAAAACAACAAACACCTGTATGTTAATGTGGTTCAAAAATGGAAAAATGCTGATTACAGTGCTGATTATAATATATCTCTTATTTTATTTCTCTTTTCCAAGCTAGTATGCAACTTGTTTACTGCTATACTAAGTACAGTCAGTTATCTCCAGGAAGATGGCTGAAAAAGCAAAAATATTTTACAATATCATACTGTATAATTTAATTATTACTTAGAATCTATGCATTATGTATCAGAATTTTTAAATTCAAACATTATAAATACTTATTGAAGTGTCCTGTGAATATTATACAAAATGAATCTGTATGTAATCCTAATACACTTGGGTTTTCTGTCAAAAAGGTGTTTTTTATACGAATATATTAAATACCTTTGTTTGAGGAATCTCTTTTATTAATTGGAAGGGGTTTTGAAATACTTTATTTCCATGTCATTCTGACACACAATATTGCATGTTTCTTTTTAAATATTAAAATACAAAACGTTTATGTCTTTAGAAAAGAAGAGAATTTTATAGAACTATTTGTAGTGGTTTTTTTCCCAAAATAGAATGATTGTATATAAATATAAATAACTACAAGATTTTCTACAAGCTTATAGTCATAGTTTAAAATGAATTGTAATGCAGTTATTTATGAACTTTAAAAAAAAAAAAATAGAAAGTATCCAGATTTTACAGCCTAAATTTTATTTGCCTCCTGATTACTTCATATCAGTAATCACAATCTTCATAGAGTAAAGTAAATATAGTATTATTCCATTTTACAGCATAAATTACAGGAATACTAGATTCAAACAATATAGTTCTCCAACATTACCCCCATTTATTTATTTATTAATCAAATTTATATAATGACCAATCTCCACCCAGGAAACTCTGGATGGCGCACTGCAATATCTTGCCTTTTAGAAAAGTAAAAGCTGATCCCTGAAGTATATTGACTGTTTTTAAATTTGGAAACCTCCCTAGTATACATATTTTATATCTGTATAAAATAAAACAGACTTTGTATTTCATTTATTCAGTTTTATTTTTCATATTAGATATTTAATTTCCTTTATATTATCTTACAAGTTGACGCCATTGTTAGAGTCATGACTGGATCTCATTGAGAGGTGGGAGGCTTCTATAGGAAATTTCAGCCACCAATAAAAGTAAAATAAGCAAGAAGAACAGATAATATTATCTTCTAAACCTGTAACTACCTACAGAAATAATATGATGGTAATCAAGGACTGTTCCAACCAACTAATAACATAACAAGCACATTGTCTCAAAAATGGAAACACTTAAAGTGACATTAGGACCACTACAACGGGACAACCACAAATGCTAGCAAAGGATAACATAGTTTTCTGTGTCACCAGAGTGACATTTAGTGATTGCCTGGATTTTGGGGGCCTTTGCTGGTATGGCATGTTAATGCTTTAAAGTCCATCTTAATCAAGTCTAGTGGTAAAACAAAAATTTGCAGTAGAAGTCTGACATCTGGTGGCAAGATATTAAAATGGCAATCATTCTAGAAAGAATCTGAATGTTTATCCTAGAAACCAAAGTTTTATGAGAAATCACAGTTCTATTATTGTCATCATTTTTCTGAGTTTCTGAAATTTTTACAATAGCAATTATTCTTTTGTCAGCCAGATGGGTTTCATTTTCAAATCTGAAATACTTTATGTGCCAAACTAAATGTCATTTTCTATTCTTTCAAACATAGTGGGAAAAACTAAGGAAAGTCAGGGATAAAGTTTTTGACTAGCGGCAGAGAAACAAAAAAAAAATAGAACCATGTTAGGGGAATGTTAAGGAACATTTGTACTATAGAATTCAGTGCCAAAACCCTGTCTGTATGCTAAGCATCACTGGGGTATCCCATCTGATACCATTTAATTGTCATCTAGTCTTTGCATCTCAGAAATATAGCCATATCATTTGCGGAGTTGATTGACTGTAATTGTACTCCCTAAATTGCATACAGTTAAAGAAAAACTAAAAACAACCTAATTAAAAAAAACCTATTCCTTGGTTTAAATTTACTTTTAAATTAATTTTGCTCAAAACAAAAAGTTACAACTGGCCATTTTTTTCTAACCCTAACCCTAACCTGAATTTAAACTTGGATTATTCTTAAAATCAGGTTTATTATTTGGTCCAAGTCAAAAGGACTGTTTCATCCCAAGACTTCTTGGAATTGATTTGCAGCTCTACCTATTAACTTCTCACATACCGGTAATTAATATGTCAAAGTAAGTTTTGGAGCTAAACTCTAGTGATATTTTCTGTATGTAGAGGTGCAAGTTCTTATCCAAGCTTACCTTATAAACCAATGAAACAAATACTTGAATTTATGCATCAATAAATTTTCAGCACTCCTAGTTGTTGGGTATAAGCCTTGCATTACTTCTGTGCATTTCTTTTACTCTACAATCAACCTATCTATTTCATATAAAGTTGTTGGGATCCAGTCATTTTTTGTCTTTTATTTGCCTTGTCGATCACTATAGTATATCAAGCATGAGACAAGACACAATTGTTTTGAACATATTTCCTAACCCTAAACCTGGAAAATACCAAGATTTTCCAGGGTTCCATCATTGTCCTATACTATTCATTACCTTTGTATGTGACTTTAGAGGGTGAAGTTGAAGGAATATTTATTAAATTTGAAGGATTAGCCAATATCATAATACAGCAAACAAAATTCCCATTCAGAACTATCTCAATGAGCTTGAACATTGAACTGAATAGTGTTGTGAAGGTAATCCGTGAAAAATGTAATGTGTAAAAAAAAATCAAATGTGTAAGTTTTACAAGAAAGAAAATCTAGCTTCATGGCAGTGCATATGAGAAAGCAGCTGAATATTTCAATTAGTCTGATGCAGCAGCTGGAAAACCTGGACTATATTAATAGAAACATTGCATCCATTGCATGTTCAATTCTGGGCAATGTTCTTTAAACAGGAGAGAGAGAAGAAGCTGGCTTATAAGTAATTTTTAAAGATGCCTGGCACCCTTTTGGTGAGATGAGGAGGAGAGAAAGAGAGAGAGAGTATAGATAAATAGATCTGCAAAAGAAAAGGCTGAGAGAAGTATGATCTTCTGCAAATATGTAAAAGCCTGTCGTGTAGAAGAGGAAACAGTCCTTTTCTCCTTTAAAAGTGAGTGCAGGACAAGGAGATTAAAATAAAGATTTCATGCTGGCTAAGGAATACTGAGAGTTGAAGTCCACACACCTAAAGATGACAGGGTTGAGAAACACTGTGTTAAAATATTATTATTTATTTCAGTATTTTAGGTATGTCCATACATGTCTATGTAAGAAAAAAAATTAAAGTACAGTTCAGTGAGAAGAAAGTATTAGTGGGAAAGTGTTCACGATTACTCAAAGTCTTTTAAAAAACCCTGCCTAGTAGCCATTGTTTGAAAGCTCACTGAAGTACAGTTGTTCTGTCCTGTCCTGTCCTAGTTGTTGAGTGACTTTGGACCATACATCATCTCTTACTTACCCCCAAATGTGGGGAGAAGGTTGTCTACAACCTTGAGCTGCTAGAAGAAAAATGGGATGCAACTACAGTAAATAAATACAAATAAAGAATGCCCTAATGTGACAAATGAAAACTGAACAGGGAAGAAGGGATATGAGTTGTTGGAGCACTGCCAGGTGTCACAAGGACACACAACTTTAATTGGGGTCTTGTGGGGCAGCATCATGGGATCAATCCTTCTCTATGGCCACCCCTGATCTCCAAGAGGTATCCTTGTCTAGTTAATTGGGAGAGCTGACATCTTATAGACATTTAAAGAGATCTTAAAACACATTTCTCAAAGGGCTTTTAATTCTGGTTGTTTCAATTAATGTTCATCCATTGACTGTTTTTAAACATAACATTATTCTGTTTTTTGTTTGTTGTTACAGTAAAAGACTAAAAGACTACAGTAGGCCATATGTATAATACATATATGTAATTTATTTTATTTTTAATTAAGTCTGCTTGGATTGCTTGAAATGAAAAGGCAAGCTAACCGAAACCTATTGGTCAATTATATATTTTTATTTCTTACTTTTTTTCCTGGTTTACTACATAAATCCCATTTATTTATCACATGCACTTTTGTTTTTTATTTTAATTAAATTTAGATATATTTTAATGTTCAATAGTTGTCTCTAGTTTTTATTTAGCTTCTTCTACTAATAATCTGTGTATTGTGATTCCAACATTTATATTTATACCTCTACTCATGAATGCTGAAAAAACAAAGCATGAGCAATCCAAATACAACAATGCACCATCTTCATGTATTTATTGTCTCAGAATATGTAGAGTTTGATGCTATACAATAAAGTAAGGAAAAGGTCAGGTCTTTTTGCATGTCAGAGAAAAAAAATCCCCTCTCTATAGACTGCTAAAAGACTGCTAAAAGTGGTAAAACTGCAATCTTAGAGCTGAACCCTTGGATGCAAATGCTTATAAGATATATGAAGGTTTTTAAAATTAATTAACTTTTCATTCACTGCATTTAGAGCATTTAATCAGGATCCTACACAACGTAAAGAATAAACTTAGTCAAAAAGCCTGTTGATCCGAGATGATATATCCAAAGGAAACATATTCTTTATTGTAAGCTGCCATTCATCCAAATAATTATTTAGCCATTTACCTGGAGAATCCTTGCACACTGAAGTTTCTTACACTGACACTTCTGTTGGCACCTCACTGTCCAAATTAAACTCCATAAAGTACTTCACACAAATTTTGTTAGAACGACCGTACAGGTTTTTTTTTTAATGTGTGGTAGATAGAAGCACATAAAGTATCTTGCAGTAAATTTTGTAATGAATGTCCACATACAGTTTATTAAAGGTCTCTTTCTGAGTGTTCCACCTTCCAGAAGTTATTGCAACTCTAGTGCATTTTTTCTAATAGTTTGCAGCCTATCAAAACATGTCATGAAGATATAGGCATGGGGAAATGACTTAATGGTAAACATAAGTACTATATCATTTGCGATGTGATTATCACCTATCTTAGAAAATGTGTCGCCCCATGGTTCAGTGATCATGAATCCTTAGCAAGTTAGCAGTGTGGCCTCTCTTGAATTTACTTCCAACAAAGTATTACACTGACCTGAACAAAGAACTTGTAACAATTTTTTTCTCCTAGCTAATAAAGCTTCTCTGGTATATGATACTTAATAAACTGTGGTTAGCTTAACTATGTCTTCCTCAAAATACCAAATGATGCCAAGGTGCAACTTGCTGGGCCATTCTTCCAAAATACCTGTACCTAGTGAATTTTATTTATTATTTTGAAAAGAAACATAATAGAAAAGAAGGTGAACTGCCCCTTAACCATAAATCTAACATTATTGCAGAAACTTAATACACATATAAAGAGGTAATTATTATGTTTTCCTAGATTATATATTTGACATTTTCAGAAATAGCATTAAACCCCTGTTAAGAAATAGATGATTAAGCACTAGGTTCTATTTATGTTAAACATGTATCTTGCCTTTTCTTTTGAAAACTCAGAATGGCCAACAAGAAGTGCAAATCATATTTAACAATACAAAACCACCACAACTCTACCCCAGTAACATTTCAAATGATGAAGGGTTTTGTTAAATTGTTCTCTGCCCACTGAGACCTCCTTCCCAGATTCTTCCTCAGATTTTCTTCCTGGTTGCTAGTTCCCATCTTTTCCACTGTTTTTTTTTTTTACCAATTCTGTCTTTTTTCTCAAAAAGTCTAAAAAAACACAAGCTTTAACCTATTACAACTGTTAATGGATAAGGTAATTGGCCTCACATGCAACCTGCATCTATATAACCAACCTATGTTCTCTCCCAATCCCCACCACCCCTTAATCTGGGCACTCTGTCCAGTTGTGAAAAGCATAGCTGCCACTCATAGAAACATGTGCATTTTAGTAATTTTTTTTAAGTTGGAAAAGTTATTACCAGGCTCTTTCTGTATTTCTTTCTCTACTATCCTTACCAGATAGTCATTGACCCGGACATCTTGCTTTCTCTCTTTAATACTGAAAGTATTTGGGTAAATGGAAAAAATGTTGCAGTTATAAGCGATATCTTTCCTTTTCCAGAGGACATCTAAGGGAGGTAGAATGAAAATAGGATTACTAGTATACATGTATAAACACACACACACACACACACACACACACACACACACATTAATAAGGGGCTGAGGGCTCTTTTTGCCTTTTGCTATAGCTGTTATTTTTATTTATTGCATTTGTAACCCATGCTTTCTTTTCGCATCTTCACTAGGAAAGAGCTCAGAGCCACTGAGTTTTTAATCCACCACCCTTATCTTATTAGATGTATGAACATTAGAGAACTGCCTGTGAAAATAGCCAGAAGAGAGAATGAATCAGGCAGGCAGGCAGGCAAGAGGGTCCTATTATCATTTGCTTTACCAGCTATGGTTTTTCAACCTTCCAAAGGTCTCCTATAGCTGAAAAAAAATCAAGCCCCCTTGATATTAAGTGTTGCTGCTTTAGACACTAATATACATAGACATTTTCATATCAAGCATTCAAAGCAGTTTGTCAAGGAAATGAATGTTCCTGCCATTAAAGTAATAGACTTTAATGCAACATGGACTTTGAAATATAAGTTTACTATTTCTTTCAATGCCAAAGAATTCCTTAAAGTAAAAAAATTAAAACACGGGGAAATGAAAAAATTAGACTTAATGCATGGAAAGAATTTGAGACATTCTAAAGATACCTATCATAACCCAGCCTTACATTGAATAAAATAAAACTGAAAATACAATATTCCTAGTAATTATGTTACATTAGAATTGCAATATAATTATGGAATACTTAGTAATAACTATAAAACAATATTTTATTTTTAAATTTGCAAGTTACTCGAAAAATGCTGTGAAACGGAGCCATGATAAATGAAAATGTGAAAAATGTGACATAATTATAAGACTTTGAAGCAGTTGTTTTGAAATCTGCAGAATTAAGTCCAAAATACTCACTTTCAAAAGATGCATCTTTTTACAGGCTTGTATAATTGTTTCTGAACTTGTTTCCTGCTGTCTTTGCATGCATATGTAGCCACTTCACTGTATGTGTGTAAATATATATATAAATTTAGATATAGGCCACTGAACTTCCAAATGACTCTGGGCAGCTTACAACATTGTGTTTTTCCCCCCTCAATGATGTGGCTGTGCATGCATCAGGTCAAAAATGACTGACCATGCCTTTCTTCTAAATTATCTCCTTTTGGGGGCGATTATTAAGGAGGTATGCCATAGGAAAGTTGCATGGGGAACAATTGTTTCAAGTTCAGAAGCTTTTGTGTGAATTTCACTTTTGGCTCTATTTTATCTTTCAAAGAAATTGAATAGCTAAGACCCATACAAGAAAAATCACAAGACTAAATAGAGAGCAAAATAAGTTTTTACTTCATATCAAATGAAAACTTGATACTATGAATGCCGAGCATAGCAGGGAAGAAAAATAATGAAATAATGCATAATGTAAGTAGAAACAAGCCTTGATCCTGCCTACCCAGTTGATAGATTCTAAACTTTAACTTCTAAGTTAATTCCACTCTAATAAAAGAATAAAGATCTTGCCCATGTTAGAACACAGCTGGGGAAGGAGTGTCATAGATACGGCACACTTTCCTCCCGTATGTTCCTCCTTCCCTTTTTCTGATACATATTTCCAAGGAGTTTCTGCTCTCCCTGCAAAATCTGCATGTAAAAATAATAAAGGTGGGAAACAAATAAACAAATAAGGGAAAGGGCAACCTCAATTTGTTTTCCTGGTAGAGGTTACAGGAGTCCCTGGCTAGGCTTTCTACGTAAGTCCATGTACACTAATGACCTCTGCTTGGGTTGTTATCTAAGATCAGGTGCTGCTGGATTTCAGATTTAAGTCAATGTGCTGTGTTTTCACACACCTTTCTTATCAAAACAGCTCCAAAAGAGTGAGCCTGCTTTCCATGAAATCAACCGCTCGACCAAGCTGGTGTTTTAGAAAATGGATGAGGAGTTGTCTTTTGCTGGATTACAGCATGCTGAAATGTGCACATGTATGGAACAGCAGGGAACACTTTCTAAGTAAACTTGGGGATATTCTTGGGGATGTCCTTGGGGATGTTCATGGCAACATCTCTGAAA
The DNA here is from genome assembly GCA_025802295.1 of Psammodynastes pulverulentus. Classification (NCBI taxonomy): domain Eukaryota; kingdom Metazoa; phylum Chordata; class Lepidosauria; order Squamata; family Psammodynastidae; genus Psammodynastes; species Psammodynastes pulverulentus. Next base: position 75,290,595 of record JAOYMU010000252.1, on the reverse strand, counting down.
AGTCTGGTATCACAGAGATCATACCTCAGATTGGTTCTTATATCAATAAATATGATTAAACTCTTAGTATTGTGTTAAATTTCAAAGACTACAAAAATCAATTTAATCATGAAATTTAAAAGGCCACTGCAGTGTTTTATTTCAGTAGCAAATCAGTGGAGTAATGTTGAATGGATAGCTAAAACACTGTTTTGGAGATGGAATTCAAACAATTTAATTTGGAAAATTTTATTCTGCCAAAATAAGTAAATCTCTATATGTTGGGCACAGCCCAGAGATTTGCGAAATTCTGCTGAAGTAGAATAAAAATGAAGTTCAGAAATACCTTTTAATAGATTATGAGAAAATTACTGTTCACATATATCTTCATATAAACCCTTTGTGCTCTTCTTTAGAACAGAATGACTTGGCATGCTCCCTCAGCTCTCTTCTGTCTAAACTGGGATACCCAAAGGTAGCACCTTTAAGACTTCCTCCCAGAATCCCCCAGCCAGCAAATCTGGGAGTTGAAGTCCACAAGTCTTAAAGTTGTCAAAGTTGGATATCTCTGATCAAAATGGTGACCTATCACTGTCCATAGTTTGATAAACTGTCATGATACAAGAAAAAGTCATATGATAGAAGTATCTTCATTTAATGGATTAATATAGAGGATAATAACCATTTTTCAAATGCATGGCACTATCCTACTTATTCAAACAAAAGAAATCTGAACTTTCACAAATCTGGTATGAGTAGTCACAAAAATCTAATTCAAGAATGCCAAAATCTTATTCATATTGAGGTGTGGGCTTTTGGCATCATTGCCAAATTGCTACTTGATTTCAGTCTCTCAGTTCAATTATAGTAGCCAAATACCAACACATACACTTGCCTAGAAAGTCTGTTATCTGTTCTACTTTCCTTTAAAAGAGGGTTTACTTTAGTTTAGGGTTTTTTTTTTTTTTGGTACTCTACTGAATCAGTAGGCTTTACAAAAAGTAAGAGTGGCAGTTCCACACAACATATGCCCTCTTGGTGAGCTGCATTTTGCCACCACCATCACCAGATATGCCTGGAAGGACTCAGAAACACAGGAGAGAACTCATCACAGAGCACTTTGCTGAAGGCTTCCTCAAGCCTAGACTCAAATCTGAACAGATTTTCTCTCAACACTGGTTAAAATAGACATTAATTTCAGCAGACAACCTCAATAAACAATTTAAAAAGAAAGTTTGTGGAATTAATGTTCGAGAAAGTTGAAATGTGTACAAAACAATTTAAGAAGATTTTGTGGGGTTTTTTTTCCCTTTTGTTGAACTTTTGAAAGTAATTTTGGTGAGTACAAAATGCAGAGAGGAACTCTCCAGTATTAAAATACTATTGCCCTACTTCTGGTGGTCTACATTTTTAGTATTTTAGACAAACTTTATCAGAGGGGTCTTTGGTGCTCTCTGAGCTTGTTTGTTTTCTTGCAGATGTTTCATTACCCTAACTAGGTAACATCATCAGTGCTAGTAAGGAGTACTGTTTGCTGTCAGTTTATAATCTTATAACATATAAGAAGGTTGAACATATTTGTTCAACCTTCTGCTGGTTGAACAAAAATGCAACTGCCATTCATTCTTTTTTTGTTCTGATTCAAATTTTAAACTATAAATTGAACCTAGACTATTTAGAATCGTATTATTTGATCTTGCTTCTCCATTGGTACAAAGTTAATTCAGAGGCTGAAAGTTGAGAAATTTCAGTATTCATATATTTACAGCTTGAGATACAAGCAGTCCAGGGGTGGTTTCCTCTCCGGATTGCCACCGGTTTGGTAATTTTGCTAATGTGTGCATGCGCGCAAATGTGCGTGCACATTTTCCCCCTGCATGTGCGCTCCCCTACCCTTCTGCGCATGCGTGCGCTGATTGGCATGCGCCTTCTATGCATGCACACGCTGATCAGCTGGGAAGATTTTTTTTAATTCTCTCAGCTGATCGGCAGCCATTTTTTAGCTACCGGTTCGACCAAACCGGTAGCTAAAAACCATTTGCAGATCATCGGAGAGGGCCAGGGAGGCCTCTCCGATCATCTGTGCAGTTTTCCAGCTACCGGGTAGGTCGAACCGGCACTTTTTGAGTTAAAAAAGTCATCTTCTTTGTAGAAATAATCCATGTAACAGAGCTATGGTGGTCTTTCCTTGGGGGCGGGGAAGGATATCAAAGCAACCAAGTGTTCCTGGGTGGCTGGGTGGGCGAGCGGCTATCTCCAAGTTTCACATAATAAATCCACGAGGAGAACTTTGATCCCTCTTCCACCCCCTGGATTTCCAAAACAAAAAGTTGGGATCTCCAACCAAGCTTCCTGCCTCTTGTGGCTTAAATAAAATAAACTTTCATCTCTTCCTCCCCCTCCCCCCATTGCCTCTATTCCACAGCAGAATCCAAATCCAAAGGAGTGAGTGGGGAGGAGCCCAGAGTTTCCCTTTCCATCCCCACCACAACAACTGGCGCATTCCCGAGTTATTAAAAACAAACAGTAGAAAGAGAAAGAAATGCCCGCAGCGTCCTTTCACACATACATAGAGCTTCCACTCCCCCTCGCCAAAGAGTCACTTTCAAGAACTTTGTGGGCCTCCAACAAACAAGCACCTCTCTCTCTCCCCCCCATCTCCACATACACTCAAGACAAAGAGAACGACCCCCGGCAGAAGATGGGA
>JAOYMU010000252.1:75162922-75180578 GCA_025802295.1 Psammodynastes pulverulentus | reverse complement strand
GCAATATCAGGGGTTTTCAATTCAATGTATAGAATGTGAAGTATGTGTGTTTGTGTTTGTATTTGTATTTTATTTTACATTCATGTTCACTGAAGTAGGTATTTAATTTCATTGTATGAGGTACAATGACAATAAAGTGAACTAACTAACTAACACATCATCAAATACATTTTCTGCTATGCACACTCAGACATTAGTCACTCCTACAATTTTTCAAGTTCACAAATAAAATTAAACATAATATCCATAGTATAGCTGTGCTTGAAAGGAAAACCTGACACTGGAGTATTTTGTGTATTCTCCTCCTTACATATCTTTTTAGTTCAGTGTTGATTTATAAGTTGCACCAGGTTCTATGTGTAGTACCAGGCTTGAGCATATCAAGCAGAAATCACTCATTAAGAGATGCAGAATCAGTGGCCTTCTAGGTGTTGCTGAACTACAGCTCCCAACATTCCTCACCATATGGGAGATATAACAATACAGGTAGTCCTTGACTTGCAACAATTCGCTTAGTGACCATTCAAAGTTACAAAAACATTGAAAAAAGTGACTTACGGCCATTTTTCACAGTTATGACATTTCCAGAATTCCCATGAACAGGTGATCAAAATTCAGATGCTTAGCAACTCATTCATATTTATGACCGATGTTGTGTCACAAGATCATGTGATCACTATTTGCAGCCTTCCGACAAGAAAAGTCAATGGAGAAGGCAGATTCACTCAACAACCAGGTTACTAACTTACCAACTGCAATGATTCACTCAACAACCGAGGCGAGACAGGTCGTAAAATGGAGCAAAATTGACTTTTAACAAATGTGTCACTTAACAACAGACATTTTGGCTCAGTTGTGGTCGTAAGTCGAGGACTACCTGTATTAGGAGGGCTGCAAGACCCATCCTTCACTGTTGGTTGAAAGTGTCTTGTGTGGTCTGAAATAGGTTGAATTGATTGTGGAAATCCTTGGAAATCGATACTTCACAGTGTTCGAGATTGCACATGTAACACCTTTCCTTGACCCATTAAAGCAGGGGTGTCAAACTGGATTTCTTTGAGGGCCGAATCAGCATTGTAGTTTTCCTCCACGGGCCGGCAGGGAAGATGGATGGGAGACAGGAGGGACGCCTCCAGCAGCACCCTGCCGGCCAAAATGGGGTGCCCCCCCTGCACCCCATTTTGGCTGGCAGAGTGCTGCAGGAGGCCGTCCAGGCTGCACAGTTTCCAGAACGACAGTGCATTCCTGCATTTGGAGAGCATCCTCTTTAGTTAGAATTTGCCTAATCCTAACACTACTTCTGTCCATGATAGCCAATATAGGTGGGATTACCAATTTGCAGACAGAGCCTGATAAACATGCATGCAGGAATTTACTGTCAATTTTACTTTACATTCAGGTAAAGGAAATAAAATATTCAAATTAAGCCCAACTCTTGGTGATTTCATAGACATGTTCCTGTTGTTTTCTTATTAGCATTAGGGAAAAGGTTTGCCACTGCCTTCTACACGTTGTTATTTTACCTTCCAGTCTAGTTAGAGTTACTGGATCTTCTGGTGGTCTCCCATCCAAAAATCTGGACTAGTTTATCTTTTTTGCCGCCCTCTATATCTTGCATTCTCAGACACTCAGAATCAAATGCATATAACTGGATACAGTAGTAATGTTAAGGAGTGTTTGTGTGATTAAATTGCTGATGAATTGGCCTTCTGATTTCAATTGCCGTTGTTTCTTCTCATTCAGCAACTGAATTTTTGGCCGTTCAGAGCTTGAAAGTCAAATTGGAATCACGTGAGAAAGTAGTTTATTCTAAGGATTATTAGTGTACCTTTCTAGAGTCTAGATTGCATAACCGGTCTTCAATACATATAAAAGAGCCAATTATGTTTTTTTCTTTGCTTTTTTTTTTTACAGAGGAAAACATTTTTTTCTCTTTAGCTATAATGAGAGTTTTGCTTGAGTAAGAACTGGGCTTAAGTTTAGAGAGTAATTTATCACTTTGATGTTCAGAGGTTGGGGTATAAATTTACAGAGTCCCGAAAAACTGCAACTGTTTATACTTTTTGTAGCAGTTCCACATGAAAGTTAAAATAATTTAATGCAGAACAGTTCACCACCACCTCCACCCCTGGACTCTTTGAATCTCTGGTTTGTACCTCAGCTTTACAAGTGCTGCTGGTGTGATTTATCCTTCTGTTAGTTCGAATATCCACTCATATCTTTCCCCTGCTCCCCCTTTGCTCAGCATTTTATCTAATGAAAGAAAACATTCTAAACTAACAACATTGAATGGTTTAGTTCTATTTTATCAATGAGGAATTGATTTACCAGTGTTTATAAGAGTGCCGGTTCTTTGCCTTCAAAAGAGTTGGGTTACTAGCCTAGTGAAGGCAGGGCTACTGGTTTTGATTTCCGAGAGTGTAAGGTTGTAAAACAGTCATGGACGAAAGAGGAACTAAGCCAGAATTTACTAGAAAGCCATTAACTCTGTGAGACTCACTTCCAATGCATTGGCTTAGCCTCCAAAAAATTTCACTTAAGGGATTGGGGATTGAGAAAAAGAATGGGAGGAGCTTCAGCAAGAGTGTAAGGAAATATGTTGTTTCACAGCTGTGAAAGATGTTGTCTTTTGGCATGTCAGAGGTCAAGAAACATGTGTGGAATGTTGCTAAACTCCAACTTGCAAAAGGGACATGACTGACGCAAATTATACAATTTATGTAATTTGCATGACATTGTGATACGGACAATGTCACCTGAATCCTTTCCCATGGACTCCCATGGATGGCGATGGTCCTCTTGTAAACATTGGATGAGGTGATGGGTTTCTGGAAGAAAGGAGACAGAGGCATCATTGGGGAATCTGCTGTAACATGAAGGATTGTACTGAATTTTTGACAATGTATTTTAGGGTGAGAAGAAGATAAGACTTAATTGGTGCTCAAGTTACAGTGAAATTTTTGAGGAACTATTAACACGTGGCCCGCAAAGTATTGAGAATTCTGCTTCAGGATAAATTTTATCCATGTAATGCTGGAGTTTCTGACATCACACCTTGTTATCTTTCTCCAACTTTTATTCAGATTCAAGACTGTGAAATCTATCCTCTTTCAATTAGTACACAAATATATCTAGAATAAATGGAAGAGCTGAATTGATTCAGTATGTGGATCTTTATTAATAATTTTTATGAGGTACATGCAGGGCTTTTTTTCTTCCGAGGAAAGGTGCCGGAACGCACCCCCCCCCCGTCGCGCTAAAAAACCCGGAAGTGATAGCGCGCTATTGGTGGAGACGGACCACGTGATCCGGACTCCGAAAAGGATCCGGAACGCAGTTCCGCCCCGTTCCCACAGAAAAAAAGCCCTGGGTACATGTATTTTGTATGGTTGTACAATTACCTGATAGAATCAAATGGTGTAGCAAATTCTTTCAAATAAATTTGATGCTCAACTATTTTATAGAGTCACAATTCTTCTTGTAATGTGCATTATGGCATCATTGCATATTCTGCTGAGCTGGGAAACAACACTCTTAGGAATTTATATCTGGAAATGTCAGGAATTGAAGCCCCCACTATACCTGGAAGACATCACTAGGATCTTAGTAATGTGCCCTTGGGAAAACTGACTTCAGATGAAGCCCCTCTTTTTGGAAAGGAGATTGAATTCTGGCCTTTCAGTGGGAATCTTATTTGGGCAAAACTGATAGGTTTTAAATAAATTTTCACCCAACTGCCTTCAGTGTAAAAACTGAAAACTAATCACATGAGACAATGAGCTGCTGAATGGAGAAAGTGTTCCATTTTGGCTGTTGCTTTTAAAGAAAGAAGATCAGCATTCTTCTCTGCCTTTTCTTTTTATAATGAAAAGTATGAACTGAGAGAAATGAACTCTGACAAAGAAGTTCTTTTAGAAATGAAAAGGCAATTCATGCCAAAATAAATGTGCCAGCCTTGAAAATATACCACAGAGGTTTTGTAGTTCTTCATGAATTGAAGAAGTTGTGGATTCTTGTGCTACTTGTCACATTTGTGATTCAGCTTATAAGGTGTGTTCCTTTACTGCAGGGGTTCCCAAACTGTGCGCCGCGGCTCCCTGGGGAGCCGCACTATCGTCGTAAGGGCGCCACGCCATTTCTGAAACGCCTAGTGCGCATGCGCAGTTACAAGTAAAATTTTTTAAAAAACCCGGATGTACCTATTAAGGGAGCCGCGGAAAAAATCCAAACTGTTTAAGGGAGCCGCGGAAAAAATCCGAAGAGTTTAAGGGAGCCGCAAACCGAAAAAGATTGGGAACCCCTGCTTTACTGTGTTGTAAGGTCACTTTGGTATTTTAGAAACATGCTTTGTTGTTACTTTCTTATAATTGTTGTATTTATGTTGTTATAGGTGCTTCTGATACCTCTGCACTGCCATATATGGTGGTGTGTGTAGCTTTTTATGATGTTTTACTTTTCTTCTAATAGGTTTTAATTCTCAAACACTGCTTAGGAAAGCTCTAGTTTTTGAGCTGAATGGAATAAGTAAATGAATTAAAGTGGGCTCTAACCTTCCTGATAACCAAAAGAAAAGCAAATAAATGTTTGTAGACTTGAAATATAAATAAACATGTCATAAGAATATAAGATCTCTTCTGAATTTGTTCCTCTTTTTTTAATTAGAAAATTAATAAAATTTATTAAAAAAAAAAAAGATCTCTTCTGAATTAGACGTAAGTTCTCTTAGTGCAGCATTTTGAATCATGCAGTGGCCAGCTACAAGCATTTTGGGAAATCAGGAATGGAAGATAGTAACTCCCACATTATCTCCCACATACCAGTTGTTCCCAGAAGCCAATATTTAAGGTATGCTACTTATGACTGAAGATGCCATCAGTGTTAGTTGCCTTTTATAGCCTGTTCTCTTTGAGTCTGCCCAGTCCCCTTTTTGAAACAATTCAAAATGGCTACTATGATTAAAATGGCAAATTCCACAGTTTAATTATATACTGTGTGAAGAAGTACTTCCTTCCATCAATCCTTTATCTCCTGCATTGGGTTTTTGGCAGATGGCCTTTTGAAATTATGAAAGTTGAAGAAAAAGTTATCTTCCTTTTTCTGCATTATCTTTAAATTTTATGTATCTCTACTATGGGTTGCAGAGCATGATGAAAAAGGTCAAAAGAGTGGCCACAATGGTGTGTTTAAAGGTCTTCCCATTTTTAAAAATGTGTGGCACATAAAACGGGCAGGACATGGTGTTGCAGGATGTGGTGTTGACGCCCATTGTTGCAGCCATCATCTTGAGTTTTTGGCCATACCTGTGGAGATCCCTGACCCTTTTTATTCTCCTTTGTTTGAAACCGAAAAACCTTCTAATAGATTTTCCTGAATGGGTTGCCCCTACTTTTCTTTCTCCACCTTTTTTGACTGCTCACATCTTTCTTAATGTGGAGGTACTAGAACAGTACACAGCCCCTTGAGGGTGACAGGTTGGTTTGCATGCGGGCAGTATTATATGGGCAGTTCTATTTTCAGTTTCCTTCCTAATGTTTCTAGGAATAGAATTTCTCTTTTTATAGCAGCTGCTCCCTGGTTGACCTTTTCCTCAAGCTGCCCATCATGAAACTCCAGGATCCCTTTCCTAGCACTGCCAGCTTAGACCAATGGATTAATGCCTAGATGAAGTTTGTAGATGATGGATAAACGGATGATAGATCAGTGGTAGTGTGCATCATTTGCACATATACAAGCACAAGGAAAGGATTTCAGTCAGGAAGTGACGATGTAAGTATTCATATTATTTTCCATGCGTAGACAACATGGGTTCCTCTTCTATTCTGTATGTGATTAATGCTCTTCTACATCCCTTAGCATAGTGATGGCGAACCTATGGCACACATGCCACAGGTGGCATGCAGAGCCCTCTCTGTGGGCATGCGTGCTGTTGCCAGCTGCTCTTCTGGTTCCTGGCATGCACATGTGCACCAGTCAGCTGGTCTTCATGGGCTCCGGACTGCCGGAAAACAATCTGAAAAATGTCCCCCAAACAGATTGTTTTTTGGGCTGTTTTCAGACTCTTTTTTGGGCCATTTTACACCATTTTTTGGGCTGTTTTCTGGGCCATTTCCAGGCCATTTCAGGTCGGTTTGGGGCTGGTTTTGGCCCAAAAATGCCCTGAAAACAGTCCCAAAAATGGCTAAAAAACAGGCATGTGCACACCGGCCAGCTGGTCTTCAGGTTTCCAGTGCTCTGGCAAGCATACATGCATGCGCATTCTGGTTTGGGCATGCGGTGCCAAAAAGGTTCGCCATCACTGCCTTAGCATCTTTGGCTTCAATTGGAATAGAATGCTGGGATTCCTTTTTCCATAGTCATGGATGGCAGCTATTGACCTGTTTGGGGGAGGGGGAGAAAGGGAATGTTCAGCACTACTGAACATTCCCACTCTGAACATAGTAGATCCACAGAATCTTCCTAGTTGTAATTCCTTATACTTTCCCCACTGAACTTCATGGAAACCATGAACATTTGGTGACTTGTGCTTATCCTAACCTTCACAGAAGTTTAATGCAATATCGTAGCTGCTCTAGATTGCAATTAGGTGACAGAACACTACAGCAGCCTTTTATTTGAGCATGAAAGCTTCTTATTTTTCTCCCACCTTTTTTGTCCAGGATTTTTACAGCTCTCCTCTTCAAAATCAGCTCTGAGGATTTCAGGGTTATGGAACTGCTTTTCCTAAATATGCTAACTGTCAACATTCCCAGGAAATGAAATATGAGGCATTGGTGTGTGAGAAGCTTTCTCTTTCCAGTGACAATGTGATCCTAAAGAACCTTTTCCAGCTGGCCTCTGGTTTTCTTTGCCTGCACAGTGTCTCTCATCCCTTTCTGCATTACCGATTCAACCAAATTCCCGATGCATTTTGATAAAACAAGTCTTTGTGAGAATACACAAATGTTTTCATTCCCATTACAAATCATACCTTACATTTTTTTTGTTCAGTTTTTTAATACTCCCCCCCCCCTTTCAGCCTGGAGCTGTGGTGCTTTTCCAGGTATTAATTTAAATTCTTAATAAACTAAGTATGCTTCATCAACAGGATTGTCAGGGTGAAAAAGACGGCTGCTTTTGTTTAGGTTAGTTTTCTCTATCCATGTGTCCTTTTGATGTATTGGGGCTGCAGATCTCAGAATGCCTAGATGGTATGCTGGCTGGGGATTCTGGGTCTTCCATTCCCAATACATTAAAAAGACACCAGGCTGAGGAAGCCCAAAATAAAATGTGTTGGCATCCCAGTTGTAATTGTGGATTAGTTTTCTTTTTGTTTGGTTCTTTGGCAATGGCTTTTCTCAAAGAATGGCTGGGTGTTCACCTTGCAGCTGAGAATAATCTGCTGTGAGGATATTGCTTCCCTTTTCTGACCAAATTATAACCAGGCCATCATTATTTTGATCTAATACCTATGACTATAACATTTGCAGTGCCAAATACAAAAAATAAGAGGAGTTGTCTGCTTTGGGTAATTTGCTAAAGATGCATAATAGAGAAGGGAGGAAAGTGCCATTAGTAGAGATGAACTAATCTGTCAAATTCAATTTCACTCAGTTCTTATTTTTCCAAACTAGTTTGTTCTTTCCTGTTTCTGCAGCAGTCTCTCTCTTACAAAAAAAAAAGATGTCCATATAAAATGTAGCATACATTTTATGCATGCTTTTTCTCATGTGTACATACATTTTTCTACTATATGCATTTGGTATACATTTTATATGCTTTTTAAAAAAAATGGAAAATAGCATGACCAAATTTGAAAAAGGATAAATATAAATGGAAAATTGCATTACAATTCATGCTTTGGTTTAGGAAGTGTGGATTTGTTCACATTAAATCACAATCCAAAGGAATATCTCCATCCCTGGGCTCAGTTTCAGCATAATTCAAAGCTGTGGTTCTTGGTGTTACAGCAACAAGCCTAAGGATTGCATGTAGCCTTCTTTCTTCAGGCCCTGAGGGGAAGATGTAGATATGGGAAGTATTCTTGCCTTTCGTGTTAATGTGAGCTAAGATAATGTTTCCTAAAATCATAATAATCTGCAATATTGTTTTTGTCTTTAGGCTAGCATTTAAAAAGATGCATTTAGACTGTCCACTTTCCCAGAAATTCTTATCTTATTCTATCTGTGGAACTGTCTTTCCCCAATGCAATTTGCCTGACCCACTTGTGCTGGTAGAAGGATCTACTGTGGACCCCATCAACCAAGGAATTTTACCTGGTGGGATCCAGGAGAAGAGTTTTTTTTTTGCCATGGCTCCTGCCCTTTGGAACATTTGGCAACAGGAGGTGAGATTTGCTCCCTCTCTATTAACCTTCAGGAAAGGCCTTAAAACTTGGCTATGTGGTGCCTATGGAAGGAGAAGCTATTGGCTGGAGGTGGTTGGTGCACTAACAGAGAAGGTACCCACCTCTACCCTTCAAACCCTTGCTTTTGGTTTGTTTAAATTTCTGTAATTTTTCATGAATTTTTATATGTATTGAATGTTTGCTTTATCTTGATGTAAGCCATTCAGAGTCGTCTGGACCATGAGATGGATGGCAAATAAGTTTGATAATTAATTAATTAATAAAAACAAAGAAATTCTAGTGCTCTGATTTTGGATGTTTAGCCTGGTGGTTGGTGATATCACTTGAATACAGTCAGGAGGATAAGCCCATAGACTTATAGATGCTTATTCCTAGCATTTTAAGATCAATTTCCTAAGTTTTATTCATGTTAGTGATCAATGAATTATCACAGGCAGATAAATGGATAATAGAGTTCTGATTGCATGATTTTGTGAAGTTTTTAACATTTCTGCTTTAAAATTGTGAGCACCATCTTCTTTTAAAATACAGCGTCAAATCTTGCCCAGCATATATTTTTTATTTTCTTTGATATAAGTCATTTTCTCGTATTAATTAAAATGAGGTTTTGCATGCCTTTTCTCCTACCGGTAATATATACATTTTTGCCATATCAGAGAATTTGCAATTTGGAGAATTAAATTCTCATTCAAATGCAACTCACACATATTTCTCCTCCATCCATAAGCTTTTCTTGATATGTTGGCTGAAAAGATACACCCTTAGAATAGAAGGATTGAGTGCTTATTTATTTTTATTTTAATTGTCAAAGTTTTATACCACCCAACACACTTGCGTGCCTCTGCCTGGTTTACAGAACACACATTAAAATGATAGAAAAGCTTTCATTAATTACAAATTAAAAATCAGATTAAAACAAAAAGGAAAAATTGCAGAGTTAAAAGGGAGAGGGAGCACTTCCAACTATCAATCACCCCAGGGTAGCATGTCACTCTTGGAGCCCCAGGCCATTTGGTAGAGCCAGGTCTTAATGCACTTCTGGAAGGCCAGGAGTGGAGGGAAGCTGTTTCATAGGGCAGGGGCAATGTCAGAGAAGGCTCTCTTCCTAGAACAGGGGTCTCCAACCTTGGCAACTTTAAACCTGGTGGACTTCAACTCCCACAATTCCCCCAGACAGCTTTGCTGTCCACCAGGTTTAAAGTTGCCAAGGTTGGAGACCCCTGTCCTAGAGGTCCTCGCCAATCGAAAATCTTTTAACCCACAAGAGTCAGAAATATGTCCTCCCTTCCTGCCTGATGGGTCAATGAAATTGGGAAGAGAGTTCCTCAAATAACGTGGATATGGGGATGTTGACTTTGTTTGGAAAGGAATAGAGAAAAGGAGAAGTGCATCATTTGTAAAAATTATACCAACAAGGACAGGAGCAGGAGCTAGATAGTGTAGTCCCAGTTTCTTTCCTATGCACAGTCACTGTAATGCCCAAAGCACAATCATATTTCCTTAAATTTTATTAATGTAAACATATATTATGAACCCTTTTGATTACCGATCATTTTCATTTTCAGTATTATATTGATCAAGTGGTCAGGTGATTTTCTTTTTTAAACAGTATTAGCTGCTAATAATGTTGTGCAAAGAATCTCTTGGCACTTAATTGTTCTTATGTGAACTTTCCCTCCTTTGGCTCTCAGATCCCCTCTTGCTTTTGATGGCCCTCCTACTCTCTCTGTGGGTGTAAAAGAGAAAGAAAGAAAGAAAGCACACACAAAATGTTTCTTTTAAAAAAAGCTATAGGCTTCACTCTTTGGTGAGGGTGTCATCTTTTGCCATTCTTGTTTCACCAAAGCTAAATCAGGCCATAATATCCCAGGAAATCATTTATTTGTTTTAGGCTGGCTAAGCTTATTTGGTAGATAGATTTTCATGGAGTTCAATTGTGGGATTATCTCTTCCCAGGCAGGAGGAAGCATAAATAAAGCAGTATTGGAGGTCCAAAGCCAACAGCTCTTCACGAGCTACTGAATCCAAGAGAGCAGTACAGCGTAGAATTGAGTATCAAGGATTTGTACTGTGCTCCTTTTCTATCTGTCCCTTTACTTGCTCTTTGCCTAAGAGACTATTCATTGGAAGTCATTTCTCTCTGTCTTTGTTCCCAAGCACACCAGCACAGAACAGATGAGCTTGGCCTCTCCTCCTAACAATTTTGCCTATCCCTCAGGATAGATTTCCATTCTCAAGATGTGTGTGTGTGTGTGTGTGTGTGTGTGTGTGTGTGTGTGTGTTTGTGTGTTTGAGTCAGTGTTGAGTCCAGGCCACTACCTAGGCAGACAACTTCAGTTTTCTTGGCAAAGTTTTTCAGAAATTGTTTGCCACTGTTTCCTTCCTAGAACTAAGAAGAGTGACAAGGTCAACCCGCTGGATGTGCGCCCATGAGAACTCAGCTCTGTCAGAATTCAGTTTTCCCTCATACCTCAAATATCTAAAATTTGATTATAGAAAAAATAGTTCCAGTAGTTTAAGCAGGTGAGTTGAACTACATGCTCTTAAGTGAGAACCACTGTAGTCAATGTGACTGAGCATTCCAAGTGATAAAATTGACCAGATATTAAAAGAAGATATTAAAAGAAGAAAAGGAATTTTTTAGCAGGTTCTACTTTATTGTACTGAGAGATTCCAGTTTTGTAATCAAATGAACTGAAAGATTTCATGAGTACCAGTTTGCTGTAATGGTTCAAAACACCAGACTAGAAACAAAGAGACAAGGACATTTAGTCCCACCTTAGGCATGAAGCCAGCTGAGACACTTTGGGCCAGTCACTCGCTCAGTTCTAGGAAGGCGGCCATAGCAAACCACTTTTGAAAATTCTGCCAAGAAAATTGCAGGGACTTGTCCAGGCAGTCTCTAAAAGTCGAGAATGACTTGAAGGAGCACGCACACATGCTTACACAGAGAGACACAAATACACATTTAATGCAGTTTGTTTTCAGCAATTTCCATAAAGGGTAAAAGTTGCTTTTTAAAGTTGCTCTTTAAAAAAATGGCTGCAAAAGTCCAAGGGAGGTCTTACCTATCAGAGGGTTCTATCTTATATACCCCCTCTTTTTAAAAAAAAGTATATTTCAGTTTAGTTCAGCTTTCGGGTCTTTTCTTTTTGCCAAAGCCCAAATTGTAATGTTTGGAGAAAGATAATTTAATTTCAGTGGTTGGGTCAGTATCAGTAGTGGAAATTTCAACACTTCCTGGGAAGAGGCTATCAGCAATGATGGCACAGGCAAAAAGCAAAATGAGCAATAAACATTTTATCCTTTCCAACTCCTTTTTCTTTCCCATAGAAATTTGTGGTATTTTCCTCATTTGGCCTGGGTCAAATGAGTGTTTATTCAAGTATCCTTTTGTTCAAAATCCTGCCTTGAATTTAAAGACAGTCCAACAACTGGGCCCTGTGATTTTGTTTTTCCCTTAAGCATTTGCAAGTCAGCAGCTGGCACATCTCAAATGGAGCTTAGGAGTGAAATAGATCACTGGTCTATTTCATACTGTTTTGGCTGGGAAGCAGCTGATCACAGCACTGTGTTTTTCCTTATCCACAGTACGAGAGAATTTAATTGATGAAAAATGGAGAATGTGATTACTATGGCTCAAAGTCCAGTAGATCTTTGAGCTTGCAGAGGCGTCTGTGGTACTTTGGAATTATAGTTCAACAGTTTGATTTCCCCTTCTTGAATAAAAAAATACCAACCCAAACATTTCTAATATGGAGCTATGCTTTAGGTAGTTCCCTCCCCATTTCTCCCCTTAAAAAGACCCTATATTCAGTATATGGATGTATTGGATGTCAAAACAGGCTTATAAAGAAAAGAGAACACATATTCACTGGGGAGATTGCCGGCTATTGTGAAATAAAGAAAAAAAAATAGGCTAATAATAATAAAAATTGAAATTGTATTCTAAGGACCAACTTTGGCAATTAAGATATATGCAGACCTAAAAAGAAAACTGGGCACCTTTTTTGAACTATTCCCATCTGGCAGATGGTACAGGATAATAAAAACAAGGACAAATAGGCTGAAAAACAGCTTCTATCCCAGGGCAGTAACTCTATTGAATTCTACTGTATAGTGCAATATTAATGCAGTATCAGGGGTTTTCAATTCAATGTATAGAATGTGAAGGATGTATGTTTGTGTTTATTTTTATAGTCAAAATATACACTGAATAAAGTATTTAATTTCATTGTACAAGGTGCAATGACAATAAAGTAAACTAAACTAAAACAGTTATGGAGGCACTGAGTGGGATACCAAGGGAACCTTCTGTTTATAAATTGCAAAGGGGGGAAGAAATAAAAGTGCCCCAGGCATTCTGCCTATTTATATCCATGCAACAAGATTTGCCATGTAGTATTACAAACTGAAGATCTTGCAGGATCATCGTGTTCCTACCTTATCCAGTAATATTTCCCCCCAGATCTATTTTTCCAAACTTACATGGAACAATAAATGGAAAATCCAACTCTCACCCAAACTTTCTTCCAACTTGTGCTCAGTAGTGCTTCCTGTCAATTCTGGGTATTGTAGTCTGAAACCTTTTGGAGGATTTTAGGCTGGAGAAATGTCATGTACAGAATATATGAAGCAAGCCAGAAGCAAGACTCCTGCCAGCTGTGTAGGAGTAAATGTATCTAGGAATGAAGCCCGAATAAATGGTAAATTCCAGTCTTCAAGGATGACATGGAAATGTTGTCAAAGCTTACGGTAAAGACTGAGAGCACCATGCTGTGTACAATCCTTTTTATTGTTATTTTAATCTTTAATCTTTCATTTTCACAACCGGCATACAGAAGATGATCTTACAGTGAAGGAAAGACACAGTTCTGAAATGGGAGGGCGAATAGATGACTAATGTAAGATAAGCAATAGATTATACTAAAGAACAACAAACAACATAACCACTGTAAGATAGAGGATCCAAAAAAAGGAAATATTTTCCATTTACTGATAAGTTGCTTCAGTTAAAAACAGCAACTTATTAGTAGAATGAATGGTAGGATATTAAGTAAAATGATTCTGATATATAGATATCAGGGATGTAGCAAACTAAGGACATTACTGCTACCAGTCATGAGTCATTGGCATCCAGTTATGTATATTAACTTTCTCAATAATGTTTTTAACAATTTAGAAAATTAACAGAATAATTTTGTCTATGTAAAAAAATAATAATACACAAGTGTATACATAAAAGAAATGCATATTTCAGTTGGTGTGTCACTTTGTCTCTTTCATGGGAGAAGATCCATTTAGAAAAAGCATTTGAAAAAGTGATTCAAAGCAGTGCCTGCATTCTTTAAAACAAAACAATCACATTCAAAATTATTGAAAGAAGCTCACTGTTCTATGGCTCTCTCTCTCTTTCTCTATGTGTGTGTGTGTGTATGTGAGAGAGAGAGGAGAATATATATAATCACAAATGTGTGCATATGTGGAAGTAGAATTAGAAACAAAAAAAGATACTGAGGAGGGAAACTAATATTAAGATCAAATTCAGTCTAAATTTGTGACTGCATAGTAAAATACTATATCGTGTGCAGGGAAAAACTTCTGATTAGTATCTTTCCAAGCTTTTCTATCTATAACATGATACAATTTGTCTATAGTTATGAGCTTTTTGAGGGACGCGGTGGCTCAGTGGCTAAGATGCTGAGCTTGTCAATCGAAAAGTCGGCAGTTCAGCGGTTCGAATTCCTAGTGCCGCGTAACGGGGTGAGCTCCCGTTACTTGTCCCAGCTTCTGCCAACTTAGCAGTTCAAAAGCAGGTAAAAAATGCAAGTAGAAAAATAGGGACCACCTTTGGTGGGAAGGTAACAGCATTCCGTGCACTTTTGGCATTTAGTCATGCCAGTCACATGACCATGGAAATGTCTTCGTACAGCGCTGGCTCTTCAGCTTTGAAAGGGAGATGAGCACCACCCTCTAGGGTGGTGACTAGCTTTTAAAAAGTTATTTATAAGCAAAATAAACAATGAAATCTTTTATAGCACTGTATTAATTGACATCTAGGTGTGCTTGTAGGATAGAATTATATTTTTCATGAAATGTTTTTGAAAAATAAGCACAACAATATCTGCTGAATTATAATTTCTGGGGGGGGTATAATGTCAATTGTGGCAAGATTGTGGTGCGTTTTAGTTATTCTATCAGACAGGATTCAGTAATCACACATCCTTTTGAGGTCAGTAAAATGAGGACCCAGATTGTTGGGGGCAATATGATGACTCTGTAAACCTCTTAGAAAGGGCTGTAAAGCATTGTCAAGCGGTATATAAGTCTTAAGTGCTATTGCTATTTCTAGAAGTGATTGCCAGTAGCCAGAATGTTCAGTAAATTTGGTTTAGTTTTTTTGTTGAAATAAAGCTAGCTTTCTTTTAAATGAACATCTTCTCCAGAATCACTGGAGCTCCTTCATTCATGCATTATGTATAAAACCTTTCTAGTAGCTGTGAATGAAATGCTAATAGCAGAATTCCTGGAAGGGTAAATTGGTCTCTTTTGTTTCTAGTTTAATTTAGGAAGGAGAATAAATGCCAGCCCAGCCCAAAGAATGACGATGCGATTTTTCTCTTAGACAGGTAAACGTTACACTTCTGGGCATCATTACAAGAGTCGTGGATGCAAGATACTTTGGAATGCCTTTTTAAAATGCGACCCTTTTCCTTTGAATTACTGTCTACACAAGCTAGTGTTTTTTTTTCTAAAAAAGAAAGAAAGAAAGAAGAAGAATGTAGAAATAAACAGAATGGCAGGTTATTGGTAGCTACATTTGATAGCAGTTGTCATCCGGTAGCAACATATGGCAGCAATATGGCCTTAGCATGTGGTTTCAGAATGCAAGCAAATATGCTTGAGTTTATGCACTCTACCTTCCTGGTATTCAAAATGCACACTCCTTCCCATAATAAATGATGATCTGACCTTTCAAATAAACATGTTATAATGTCTTTCCTTCATGCTTTCCCCCAAAGCTGTTACTCATCAAAGAGCCAAACTGGGCTTTACACTAAAAAAAAGAGTCCCCAAGGACAAATGCCAACTCACACTTTAAGGCATTTGAATGTAAACACTAAATTCTCCAGTGAGACGACGGTATCCAGGAAACTTCTGGGTATTGGCTCCTCCTCTATGCAAATTACAGAGCTGAAATAACTGAGGACACGACCATCTGCCAATCATCCCCAGTTTTTCGGCTCTGTCATTGCAATAAGAGCTGGAATCCGCTCCTCCTGGAGCGGATTACAATTAGTTGAATTTACACTTTAGCTAGATAGAATTTCTCCTGATGATAGGGAGAGGGAAGTCTCCAGGCTAGCACTGGGGCTTCAGAGGCAGTTAGGAGACTTGATGAAGCACTTAACCTCCTTATCTTTCCGATCGGAACATCAGCTGTGAGGCGGACGCGCCTGTCAGAGCGGCGCTTTTACAGGCAGCTCCGGGCGTCCGCAACAAGCATTTGCCGAGGAATTGGGGAAGGCACGATCGGCTGTCTTGCGCAAGTTAGGGCTGCTCTACAGAGCCCTGCGCTTCTTATGCCGGAATAGATCATTTGTATGGCGTTTCCTGCTCGCGCCCGCCATTTTGAACGCTAAAATTGGCGCGAACGCCATTTTGGAGGTTAGTTTGCATCGCGATCGCCATTTTGGATCTCGGATCACTCGCTCTCGAGTTCGACGTGAGGGCGGTCGTGCTTCTTTTGAGCAGGGGCTTAGGCTGAGCCATTGGGGTTGCTTTGCAGGACCCAGGCTCTTCTTCGCCACGTTTTGGCGCGTGTGCTTTAGAGTGGTTGGCTCGTCGCTATTGAACGTCTCTGGGCTGATTGAACGGCGACAGGAGCAACGGCCTACAGTCGGTAGGGTGCTACCCGGGTGGTGTGGGCCGTGAAGGAGGCCTAGTTAATCGTACAGGCTCTCTCCTGCATCCGGGCCTCATGGAGGCAAATCCCGATCTGGCAGGCCCTTCTTCCCCCGCTATGGCTTCTACTTCCACCTCAACGGCCAGCAAGGTGAAAGCGGCCAAGATTAAGGCCAGGGCTTTGTCCCAGTCCAGGACTTCTAAGGCAGAGCAGCGAGCAGAGCTCAGATTGCAGAAGGCCCTGGAGAAGCAGGCCTCTAAGGGAGCCAGGGAGGCAGAGAGGCAGGCCTTGACTAGAGCTCTCTCGCCTCCTCCTCTGGACACTCAGGGGGACTTAGTACCGGTCGGACCAGTTCCTTGCGGTGTTAAAAGGAAGGCTGGACCTCAAGATCCCGAGGCCATCTGTCAGGAGCAGCCCTTATTTCAGGGGGCGTATCCAACCTTTAGTATTCAGTCTGGGGGTTCCTCGCCAGTTTGGCCCGCTGGTCCTTCTCCCCCCATTCAACAGCCCAGCCATCCCGGCAAGCCCCCTTCGGGGCCGTCGGCCACATTTACTCCTACCGCCGCAGGTCTGAGGATCCCTGGGGCTCCACCTGTTGATATTGAGGACCTTTTGGCAGAGGCGGCTAGACGGGCCTATTTAGCCGGACGGATGGATGGCAGCCGTCTTTCTGAGCCCTTTCTGGCAGAGGGGCCTAGGCCTCAATCCTTTCCTTCTCAAGGACCGGGTTCTTCACAGGGTCCATTGACATATTCCTTTCAAGGCCTAAGGAAAGGGCAGACCGAGCCAGAGGAGGAAGAGGAAGGCGAGATTGTGCGTGATCTATCAGAGGATGAGGGTCTGCAGCAAGAACAACCTGCCTTTAAAGGCCTGTTTCAGACCCACATGTTCAGGTCTCTGCTGAACAAGGCGAAGGCGGTGTCCGGTTTGGGTCTGGACGGCCCTCCTGCTGCGGGTTCCTCGGCTGAGGAGCCTCGCGATGTTTTGTTTTCTGAGGCTTCAGAATCCGTGGACACCATTCCAGCTCCCAAGCTGTTCCTTCAATTAATCAGGCAACAGTTAGAGGCTCCGGGCGCTTTTCCTACCCCGCCTCCCTTTGATAAAAAATACTTTAACATGTCCAATGACATTATGGAGATCCTTAATGTTCCCGACGTCGATGAACCCATTGTGGCCCTGGCCACTCCGTCGGCACCATTATCGGATGCGGAGGACGTCCTTCGGCCGGAGGAAAGGAGGGCTGAATTGACCCTCAGAAAGGCTTACCAGGCCGCCGCTTGGGCGGTAAAGACCTGTACAGCGGCCTCGTTTTTTACGAGGGCGGCGCTCTTGTGGCTACAGAAATACCAGGCTTCGGTGCCCAGCCACGATATTCGCGCGCACCAGGACCTAAATAAAATAACCGC
>JAOYMU010000252.1:75009168-75021589 GCA_025802295.1 Psammodynastes pulverulentus | reverse complement strand
GGTTCAGAATATTTTTTTCCCTATTTTTCTCCTCTAAAAACCAGGTGCGTCTTATGGTCGGGTGTGTCTTATGGTCCGAAAAATACGGTATTTGATGCAGAAAACCCTTACTACTATTACTATCAACCACTCTCAAATATTCCAATTTTAGGCAAAATACAGAGAAAATTGTGTCCCAGGTATGGATACACCTGAATAATGTTGATATTGTGGAGCATTTTAAATCAAAGTTCTACCCAAAATATACCATAACATTGAGGTTGATTTGGTTACCTGGCTTACATATGCTAGAAAAATTGTTGTGGGGGTATGTCAGGTAGTCCTGATTGGAAAAAATTATCTATAGTGGAACGCAGAATATTTCAGCTCTTTTCAGATGATAAACTGAATGTGAGCAGTATTGGACATATCATTTTATTTTATTTATTTTTATTTATTTATTTTGTCAAGCATGCATTGAATAATAGATATAAGTATAAACATAATTATGAGTACATGAAATGAATACAAATAAGAGATAACATTAGGACAGGGATGGTAGGCACGTTGATGCGCTTATTTTGGTTGAGAAACACTGATGTAGAGAGTCTCTCAAAAGTCTTTCTTATTCCACTCTGAAAAATGCCAAAGATTGAGCATGTTGCTTTTATAAGATAAAACATGTATGGAGTAAATATCCTTCTCCACACTGAATTTTCTCAGCTTTCACACTCTCAAACCCATATATACCCACGCACAAATTCTGGCATAGATGAAAAAACTTATCCATAGAACTGCCCCTTCTTACAATTTTGACTAATACATTTTCAATCTATGGCTGTGACCTAGCAGAGACAGCAAGTCCATGAGCATTTGGCTGTTTCTTCCCTATTCCATACTTTTCATCCCAGTGCACTCTAATCAAATCTCTCGTATCCTGCTGGACCACAAAACCATTTTTGTAAAGTTTATGCAACTCTATTAAAATGATGACTTCATATTTGTAAAAATAGGGCTGATGAAATAATAAAAGCAGTTTGAGGATTTCGAGGAAGAGGTCAAAAAGATTTCACAGTTCTTGTTCCTATATGGTATACTATGTGTGACATGCAGGATTTTATTCCTCTGCCAAATACATTGAAAAGGAACTTGGAAAGTCAGTTTTAATAGGTAACATATTTTTAAAGAGAAGGAATGTCCTACTTATAAATAACCGGAAGGATGAATCAACGCTGTCAAGAATTTTGTGGTACTATTTTAAGATAAGATATTTGGTCGACAGCATGGATTCAGAAGCAGATCTCGGATCTTTATCCAAATATAATATTTTTATTTTGAAAAATGTATAACATTGTTTTCATTCCCCCACATTTTTATAAATTTGTAAAGCACAGCAGCAGCAAAAAAAAAAAAAAAAAAAGCAAAGAGGAATGTTTATAAACAGTTGCTTGAAAAATTATTTTGCTGATTAGTTCAAAGAATGGGTATATTCAGTGTCACTTGTTATTATAAAAAAATTATACTGGCCAGACATGATAATTTTCAAAGATACCAAAATCAGATACTCATTTTAATTGTGATTATTTAAATAGTTATCTTCTCACTGAATTAGTACCTATTTATCTACTTGCATTTGCATGCTTTTGAACTACTAGTTGGGCAGAAGCTGAGGCAAGTAATGGGAGCTCACTCCATTGTTCAGCACTCAGTTCTTGAACCTGGGCTTCAGATTTCTAGTGGACAAACTCAGTGTCTTTAACCGCTGAGTCATCATATCTCTCTAGTATGAAAGTTAAAAATAAAATATCATAATATGTCTTGTCATTTAGGTTTTTTTTTTCCTACAGATGCATATGCAGAGAATATTGGCTTTTGTGGCCTTGTCATCTTACAAACGACCAGTACTACTCAGATAAGTCAATAATTCACTAGTACTATTTCTTCCTACAATTGCATATACCTTTGGGCTATCAATTACAAATGGGGAAAAAATGCCCTTGGCACTACAAAGCTTTTCTGAAGTCCAGCTGTCTCATCTAGAACATTCCACATACATTCAATATTTCAACATTCAATATTTAATAGGCAACTACTACAGGTTCAATATTTAGTAAGCAGCATTAAAACAAATATCAATTGGGCATCCCATTTATCCCAGTAAAAATAATAATGATTGGGTGTCCTTTGTGCAGAATTTATTTTCAAACAGATATGAATTTGGCTGAATATTTGGAAAGAACTCCTGTATAATAACTTTTTTTTTTAGCATCACAGCTTTGAAATACCGAAGGGGCCAATGAATGAATTTCCAGTTAAAAACCTCACCCATATTTCAAGTTCAATCTAAATCAGATGTATTTTTTTTTCAAAGGTTAAGTCTGATTTTTAGTGTTTCTGTAGTGCCAGAATTCTAATTATTAAGAATCATGCTTGGCTACTTTTCCTTACATTTCTCCAAGCAAACTTAATATTATTCCAGTTTTTAAAGTGACCAGCCCTTTACTTAAAAGAAAGCCACAGTGGGTAAGAGCAGGTTTATGGTTATATTCCAAAGAAAATGGCTCTCTAACTTTGGTATTTAAGAAAATATTTATCCATTCAGATTAAAGCCATTTCTCCCTCTATACTTTTTCCACACCATGAGCTTGGAATCATTATTATTAATGGGCTTGTCCGCCATAAAATGTGCCAGCTCCCCTTTTAAAGATGTCCGAATTTTATAGAAAAGAAAAGATGCCCTCTAGTTGAACTTGACCCCTGGTGGTTATGTGCACAAAATGGAAGAGGGTTGCCAATGATTTTTCTTCTCAGTGTGGAGTCCTGGGATTTTCTGATGATCTCTGACCTGAGCAGCAACCAAACCCAATCCTGCTTCAGCTTCCAAGTCAAGATGAAGTAATCCAGCTGCTACAACCTGCTGAGACATATTTTACATTTTATAAACACAGAATTAACACAGGCAGGCAGGGAGATGAATGAGTATGGGGCAAATTCTAGCCCTGAATACTTGCCAGAAAGGTGGAGTATCAAGCAATCAAATAAACCTCAATTCCAGTGGCATTTTGTCAAGATAACAAGCAGCTATGCAAGTTAAGACACCAAGACTCACATTTTAGGATGTAGAAAAAGTAGAGAGAGAAAGCATAACTATTAATCATGACTCCTATGCATTATCTTCATTATTAACCATTTCCATGCTTGTTATATCCAATTACAGAATGGCTCAGTGATTAAAGACACTGAACTTGTCAATTGGAAAGCTGACAGCCCGGGGTTCAAGACTCAAGTGCCATGCAATGGGGTGAGCTCCTGTTCTTGCCCCAGGTTCTGTTATTTGAAAGCATGCCAATGTTAATAGATAAATAGTACCACTTTGGTGGAAGGTAACAGCTTTCCATGAACTTTGGCATATAGCCATGCTGGTTACATAACCATGGAAAATGTCTTCAGACAACGCTGGCTCCCTCGGCCAAGAAATGGAGATGAGCACCAAGCCCTAGAGTTGGGCACAAATGAACAGGGCAACCATCACCTTTTACAAGGCAAACAGTGTGATGCTTTAAGTTGTGGGACCTCAAAATATCAACTCAATATAGTAGTTTTCCATGTTTACAAATGTTATGATCAAGTTCAATCTGAAATAAACAGTTCAAATAAGAACTGTTCTTGTGATTGGAGATTGGAATGCTAAATTGGTAAGCAGCAAAGAAAAAATATAGTTTGACAGTATGACCTGGGAAACAGAAATGAAGCAGGAGAATAGAAATAAAGCAGTTTCTACCAATTCAATTATTTCTTCACAGCTAAAACATTCTTCAAGCAATTAAAATGATGTTTATATATGTGGACATCATGAGATGAACTACACAGAAATCAAACCAACTATATTATTGGTTCAAGGATTTGTAAGAGCTCAGTTATAACAGCAAAGACATTACAAGTGGAAAAGAAACTGCTCAAGTGCAAATTTTAAGCTAAGCTAAAGAAAAAACCCAAAGAGTTTCCATGATAAGATCTTGAGCATATACCCATCATTTTAAGGAGAACATCTGTGATCATTTTGAAGTCATGAACATCCTGGATAGGGAACCAGAGGAGCTGTGGAATGAAATCAAAGATGAATATGAAAAGAAACTACCAAAGATCAGGAAAAGTACAAATCAAAATTGTGGATGTCACAACAGATAAGGAAAATGGAAAAGAACAGAAAAGAAGCCAAACCAAGAAAAATCACAGGAAGAACTTAACAAAGTATTTCAGAGAGCTGTTAGAAGAGGCAAGAAGCAACTACAATGACATGTAAAGGTTTCAAAAATGTTTACAAACACAGAAGATCAAAGAAAGTATTTCAAAGATTCCCAAATTCAGAAGGAGGTTCCAATCTCCAATTACTATAGTATGCTAAAGGTTATTAATGGACCAATAATTACTGATTTAAAAATCAAACAAAGATGGAAAGTATACACTAAAATGCTGTACAGTAGTGATGTCAACATTCAAAATACATTAAAAGACATTTCCAAGTTAGAAGAACCTCTAGTACTAGAAAATAAGGTTAAATCAACACTCCAGTCATTAACAAGTTGGAAGACTACAGGAACTGGTGAAATATCAACAAAAATATAATAAGCAACAGAATAATCAGTAAAGGTTTGACTGAAATATTCCAGATTTAACAGAGATTACAAATAATCACAAAATATCCTTAATTTCACATGCTATCAAAACAATGTTTAGGACAGTTCAAAGCCTTACATGAAAAGGGAAATGCCAGATATTCAAGGTGGTTTTAGAAAAAGACAAAAATTTAAAAAGACTTTGCTGATACAAAGTAGGTAATTTGGGGAGTCAAATTGAGAGGGGCTAACTTCATGGCATGTAATCAATCCATCAATATCCAGGAAGAATGAAGATGCCCCTTCCTTTTAATTAGGCCTCTATAAGGAGGCTTGCATTCACTTCAATGAATGTTTCAAACTGCAGGGATGAAGATTTTTTCACTGAAATAAAGAAATGTGATTTGCCTTGACAGTGGCATTTGTATCACCGTGTAGTTGGACCATAACTTCCAGTAGCTAGCAGCCTTTTGGTTTCTTGTCAGTGCCAGTTAAAGCCTCAGAAGAAAAACAAAGCAACATAGCTTCTTCCCTTCACTCTCAAAAGTGAGAGATCTCTGTTGCTTCAAGTAGCTTGGGATACCTCACCTAAAACAAAATAAATTATATGAATTCAAATTTAATTTCAATTTATTTTTAGGAAAATGAAGTATCTAACACCATAGTAGTTACACTTTCTTCTGCTGAATGAACATTGCTAAGACATTGCCATAAAGGAAAGAGGAAAAAGAAGCAGCATTCAAATGAAACTGGCTTAAGTGCTGGACACTCATATTACAAATGACACTCATAATCTGGATTTCTCATTAGAGAATTACTGCCAAGTTCAGTCTCGTGCCAAGGATGATTTAACCATTTGCAGCATCAGACTGACCTCATTGCAAAAAAAAGAAAGGCACTAATTGCAGTTTTTGGTAGTTTAGGAATGAAAAAAATGAACTGTAGGACACATTAAAAACAACGCATACTGTAGAGTAACTCAGTTCTTTGTTCCCCATTTCACAAGTCACCACTGCTACTTTTATGGATGAAAATCTTCTAGATTATGTGAGGAAAAAGGGAAAATATAATTTTAAATATATTTTTCAGCTACTATATACTTCTTGCTCTTCTTTGAATTATATTTCCTTCAGAATAATTCTCTGCTATCTGCTAAGAAGCCAGAAGTAGATAATGGTATCCATCTCTCCTGTTGAACAAAAAAGTCTGTTACTGGGAGGTAGGGTAAATTAGATAGTATCTGACAGAATATAATAAATTTTATGAAAAGTTATTAGACTGTATCAAAATACTATAAAAAACCACACCAAAAAACAATAAGGAATATTGATAATAATTTATCAATCCCAATATGTTTTCTATCCAATTCATAATGGCCTTTGATAACAAAATTGCAGTCTTCCTAGCAATATATAAATTTGTTCCCTGCAAGAAGTATAACAGTTTATTCTAGGCATCCCAATATTTCTTAGATTTTAAATAAGGATCCAGCTAAATGGCCATTTCTGCAGAATAAAGTTTGCAATCAAACAGGATATGCACAATATCTTCAACCGCTGGTGCACCATCCAAATAGAGTCTTTTTTAGAATGAAACTCCATGGAATCTCTATGGAATCCAGTTGTTGAAATGTGCTGTAGAGAAAGCTCTTTTAAGATAATATGGTGGAGCATATTAGTTGTTAAAATCCTTTCTGTTTCAAATGGTTATTTGTTTTGAGATGGCCACTTCAAGGATTCAATTTGATACTCAATGCATTTTGACATGAAAATTTGTCTCTGTACTCATCGTTTGTTTGGTACCCGATGGACAAGCTAGAACTGTTGGCTGCCTTGTGACTCACTACATTATTCCTTAAAGGAAAAATATTTGGTATTCATTATTTTTGGTACTCATCATACCTCCCAAAACAATTAATGATAAGTACTAAGGTACCGCTGTATTTTTTTTTCTGAATTTCTCACAGTCCTACTGGAAAAGCAGGATGGTCCTTAAAAGCTCTGTTGCTGTTACCATCCACTTGGCAGTATACTACATCCAGCTATCACATTTCCTAATATACCATTTTATTATACCCACCAAATAAGTACAAAGTGAAGGATAGCCAGATTCTTCATTGCTTATAAATATAAGCAATGACGAATTGCAGGTGGGAAGTCTTTTTGGCTATGACTTTCCACTGCATACCTTTTCATATTTAGGAACACCTATCCACCTTTCAGAATTAACATGTTTGGGGCAGATAAACCACTGAAAAGGCATGCTGAATGTGTGCACAGTTGTAACACATGACAATGTGGTTTAACAATGAAAGGGTTACAAAAGGAACTGGAAGGAAAGAAGGATGGAAAGACTACTTTAAAATTGATTATATCAAGGTAAGGTTTCAGCATTATCAGTATGAGTGGAACACAAGAGCTGCTGCTGTAAACATTTCATTAAAAAGAAGGACTATTGCTCCTTATATATTACTGGAACCAGATCCAAAAATTTCCTTCTGTAAGCTGAATGGATATGTATGCTGCAATTAGTTCTGTAAAACACCCTGGAAGCAATTTGGTATTTATACTTTATGATTAATGCTTTATATATTGGCAACATTTATTTGGTGCCAAGACTCCATCAAGGGATTTGAAATTGCTTAATGCCTCAAGTGTTGATTACATAGAATCAGAAAGAAAAAAATACAAAGGCAGGGAGGCAAGCAACTGTTTAAATTAGTTACATAGAGCTGAGCTTGCATTTAGATGTACTTACAATTATGTGTTACTTAACAACATTAAACCCACTGGGCATTTCAGTTAGTGCTGCTTACATTTGCAAGGTTACACTACTGTAAGATGTCTGATTGAAAAGACCCATTGTGGCCATGCTTCTTTCACCCATACATGTAGTTTTAAGACTTCAGGCTGTTTTTTCTATCAGCATTATTAACTAGTCATTTTCTTGTTTGGGATAAGCTCTCAATTCTGTTTCTCTCCCCCCATCCCCTGCCGCCCCTAATCAAAATGCGTATTCTCTGCCTCTTTAGTTGCCTTCACTAAAGTGGCTTAGCTGTTAGAATTATGCAAAGATCCAGTTTGAAGACATTTTAGAAGAAATTTAGAAGATCCCCACCTTGATATTAGTTCAGATGTTTCCAAACTGGTTTTAAAAGTTTCTCTGAGAGCCACATCTATTAACTATTTATCTATTAAACCAATCAAAAATAAAATAAAGACAATTCATATTATCTTATACTATTACATTATACTAAGATTGATTGTCCCAAAGGTACTTTTCAAAAGACAGCTGGACTTTTTTGGTTTTCTCCTTGAAAAGCTTCTTCCAAAAGCTTCTTCAGTTCTTAAGGAAAAGCTTCTACAGATCTTTGAAAAGCACTTCTGGGACAACTTGGATGATTGAGAATCTTCATAAACATTAATATTAATTATTCCAAGAAAAAACCCTAGCCACATTGATACCTGGGTTTCAGGGAGAAGGGGTTTATTTAGTGTGGCCTCATGGGGGTTTAATGTATACAAAAAGACATATAGATTGCTCATCTCTCTAATTTTCTTCCATTTTATAGACTAAGGGATTTTAAGCATCTCCAATGTAATGTGTCTTGAATATCTTTTTGGGCTTTCAAACTGAAAATATGATTGTCAGGAGCAGAAGCTATATGCAGCATGTAAGAGAATTGAGGTGAGCTGTCACATACAGTCTTGTTTCTCAACATACATTGGTCTTTTATAAATTCAGAATCAATGTCTGGACTGGTATCTGACTGCTTTTAAGCATTGTTTAAGAGCCTTCCTTTCTTCCTTCCTTTCCTCCCCCCTTCCTTCCCTGAAATTTCTCCATTGTCCCTGGTTTACCTGATGCATTTCCCTCCAGACAACTGAGGGAAATTATAATGGAAGATATTAAGGTCTTCAGCCTTAATATCTGCAAATTGAGATTTCTAAATA
The DNA here is from genome assembly GCA_025802295.1 of Psammodynastes pulverulentus. NCBI lineage: Eukaryota > Metazoa > Chordata > Lepidosauria > Squamata > Psammodynastidae > Psammodynastes > Psammodynastes pulverulentus. The sequence goes on along the minus strand of JAOYMU010000252.1, from coordinate 75,013,041 downwards.
TACATGTTCTGGTCTATTGTGTTAGATTATGTGTAATCATTCATTTTGAATTAGCTTTTATCACCGTATATGCTTTATACAGTGTTTTATAAGAGGGATGGATGGACGGATGGATGAATGGGCAATAAGTATTTTTAAATAAATTCACTGGGCTGTATCTGATTGCAACTTAGCATTTTTGCATTTTTTGATTCTAGTTCTCAGTATTAGGGAAAGACCTGCCCTTGAGAAATTATCTCAATTATAAATCCCCAGATGAAACATGAGTCACCCAATTTCTGTGCCTTCAAATTATCTGAAGAATTTTGAAAGTCCAGCAGGCTCTCCTTTTGGCTGTGGGCATAGTAAGATGCCTCATTTTTACTGCTGGTCCAATGCAGACCCACACTTGCTCTATAAAATTGCTAAGGGTTGTGGAGCACTCTCTGCAACAAGAGTAGGCAATGTTCAGGTGCCAGTGAACATATTTGGATTTTTGAGAATCTGTCATGTATATGCAATGATGCCAAAGGGTGGAGTACCACGGGGTGGTTTCTCAAATGTGTGGACTATGGAGAAAGCAACTCCTTATTTAGAAGGAATATTGAGCATTGCCGTGGAAATTATAAATACCCTAAAACATAGATCTCAGTCATCTATTTGCTAGAAAATTATACTCACTCTGCAGAGTTAACAACTGGATTTGTGTATATCTATGCCAGTTTTTTATAAAAAAATTAAAAAAGTATCATGAGATGATGATGTATTTAAACTTGGCAAGTACCTAAAAGAAAAGGCAGCCCTATGTTGACTCTTTAAATACAGGGCTTGCAAATATATTGTAGAATAAGGTGACCAGATGTCCCGCTTTTGGCGGGACAGTCCCGCTTTTCAGCAATTTGTCCCGTGTCCCACGGTGTTTTTAAAAAGTCCCGCTTTTTTTAAAAAAATCATTTTTTTAAAAAACTCCCCCACCTTTCTGCACATGTGCGCATGCTTTCCCCACCCTTCTGTACATGTGTGTGCCTACTGGCACGTGCTTACTGCGCATGTGCACCCCCCTGGTCAATGGTGTCGCGCTTTAGCGGCTTTGGTAACGTTTGAATCTGATCGCCTTATTGTAGAAGCATTCACAAATTCAAATAGCCTAATAGATTTTATGTTTAAGACAGTGATAAAATGTGTGAAATTGCCTTTGGCTGTGGGATTTGGTAAATATTTGAAAGTGAAAAACTTATGAGTAGTACTTTCCTCAACAGGGACAGAATAAAGCCATGTTTTTATATCAACATATTTCACATACACAAACTCACACATAAAATCCAACCGCAGTATTGCCTTGATGTAGTTCATTCCTAAACTTTATTTTTCCTCTGCCAGTTTGAAATAGTCTCTGTGTAAAATGTCATCTGATTAAGCCGTTAAGGATGATTTTGTTTTGTTTGCAATGTATTAGAAGAATCACAATGATGCGGCCTGCATGGAATGCAAACTACGCCACCGAATTGCAAATCAAATAGAAATATGCCTTTCATCTTAATTACAGTCTGGACGAGGGAATGCACAATATTCTCTCATATGTATGAGATGAGAGAAATTTTCCCAGGATATTTTTCTCTTACATAGTTGACTTTTTATGTGATAAAAAATTAAAAACTTACTCAGTGCTGTTTAACTTCCCATAAAATCACAAATATGTAGGAAATATTTTCTTTCAATAGTGCCAGAAAAAGTTGGACACAAAATGGGAAAGTAAAAGTCACAACAATCTATGTTCCCCACCAAACCATCCTTATCCAGAAAGATTTTTAATTCTTTCCTCCAATTTCACTGGTGGGTGGCTTACAGTGTTTGCCATGAAGAGTGATCAAACTATGTGATCTGCATTCCTGCATGTCCAGAGTGTTTTGTTTTTTGTTTACAAAGTTGGTATTGGAGAATGTTGTTCTTGATCATTGTAGCAACTTTTCCCAACTTGGCAACCCTAAATGAATTGGATTTAAACTTTCATAAGTTACTTCCAGCATGTTTCACATATTCATTGGCTAGAAAGAGAAATGTTGATCCTTCTGCATCCCAGAGAGAGCATCTGATAGATGATGATTGCATAATGGATGATGAGCTGAAGTTAAGATGCTTGTTGCTGTACATAGTTCAAAAAGAGGCACTCCCCCTGAAATCCTATAATTTAACTTGGAATAATAATTTTTAAAATGTTTAGGAATCTGCTACAAATAAAATTCCTTCCTGTTGCCTCTTGCCATCCGTTGCAATGCAAGATAGATCTGGTTTATGTTTTACTGTTTCCCACTTTGGAAAGGAGACAGGCAGTATGTTAAATATAGTGTAAAGACTTAAAACACCTAAGATGTGAATTATTCAATGAAGCTCACAAAGTTTCTATAAGGATAAAATGAAGTGAGAAAGGAAGCCATATACATACCACTTCCATCTATTTGTAAGAAAGGCCAGCTATAAACACAAAGGCAAAATATTTGGTCAGTACTTCATAATTGGTCTTTGATATAGCACAGACTTCTTGAAGATACAAACACACACACACACACACACACACACACACACACAGAGTATTTATGTTTATAACTGTAACAACGATTTCAAACATCATTTTAAATAGGAAAAACATAGAATATAAACAAAAACCACAGAACACTGCAAAATACTGAAAATATTTTAGCCTGTGCTATCTTAAATATAATTTTTGAAGTTCACCTGAAGGGAATAGAATAGAATAGAATAGAATAGAATAGAATAGAATAGAATAGAATAGAATAGAATAGAATAGAATAGAATAGAATTCTTTATTGGCCAAGTGTGATTGGACACACCAGGAATTTGTCTTTGGTGTATAAGCTCTCTGTGTACATAAAGAAAAAATAAAAAAAATACACTCATCAAGAATCATAAGTTACATACGATAATAATATCATAAGATAGTCATAGGTTATTAATAGGCAATCAAATCATACTAGGGATCAAATAAAACAATATAATTTGTAAAGATACAAGCAACATGGTTATAGTCATAAGTGGGAAAAGATAGGTAATAGGAAGGATGAGAAGAATAATGGTAATACAGTCTTACTACATAGTTTGACAGTGTTATGGGAATTAGTTGTTTAGCAGAATGATCACATTTAGGAAAAAACTGTCCTTGTATCTAGCTGTTTTGGTGTGCAGTGCCCTACAGTGTCATTTTGAGAGTAGAAGTTGCAACAATTTATGTCCATGATGTGAGAGGTCTATAGATATTTTCACAGCCCTCTTTTTGATTCATGCAGAATACAGGTCCTCAATGGGAGGCAGGTTGGTAGCAATTATTTTTTATGCAGTTCTAATTATCTGTTGAAGTCTGTGTCTGTCTTGTTTGGTTGCAGAGCCAAACCAGACAGTTATAGGGGTGCAGATGACAGATTCAATAATTCCTCTGTAGAACTGAATCATCAGTTCTTTGGGCAGTTTGAGCTTCCTCAGCTGGTGCAGAAAGAACATTCTTTGTTGTGCTTTTTTGATGACGTTTTTGATGTTAGGTGTCCATTTTAAGTATAATGTGAAGACCTGCATAACTAAGCTGTGGTGGTGCAATGGTTAGAATGTAGTATTGCAGGCTAATTCTGCTGTCTGCCAGCAGTTCGATTCTCACCAGGATCAAGGTTAACTCAGTCTTCCATCCTTTCGAGGTTGGTAAAATGAGAAGCCAGATTGTTGGGGACAACATGCTGACTCTGTAAACCTCTCAGAGAAAGCTATAAAGCGCTATGAAGCTGTATATAAATTTAAATGCTAAATGTTATTGATACAGTGTGGCAAAAAAGTATTTAGTCAGCCACCAATTGTGCAAGTTCTCCCACTTAAAAAGATGAGAGAGGCCTG
>JAOYMU010000252.1:74952389-74969674 GCA_025802295.1 Psammodynastes pulverulentus | reverse complement strand
TGTGGAAGAAACGGAGCCCTGTTGTTGTTTTGTTTTGTTTTCAATCTTGACCGGTTTTAAGATGCAGGGACTTCCAACTCCCAGAATTCCCCATCCATCCATCCATCCGTGCTGAAGAATTCTGGGAATTGAAGTCTATCCGTCTTTTCAAAAGTGGCCAAGTGTTGGAGAAACCCAGGCATTCTGGGAGTTGAAGTCCCCTCTTCTGAAAGCAGCCAAGGTTGAAAAAACCCTGGGTTAGAAGATAAAGCAGAAGGGAGATCCTTTCAGGGAAGGGTGGGTGGGCAGAGCCAAGAAACAACTGTGCCAACGCCTGGACGGTGGTGGTGGTGGCACCAGGGGAGGGGAGCAGAGCCCGACTCCCTGCTAGCCACATGGGTAAGTCTGCAGGCTCTGGAGAAGTGGGGGGGGTCCCTGCTTGCTAGTGCATGCCCGGTTAAAAGTCGGGGTGAGCATGCAATTCCAAACCCATCTCGTGTGCAAAAAACCCTGCATGAACGACAGAGGTGGAGAAAAGCTTCGGCTGCCAATATCTGTTTTTCAATCTTAACAACGTTAAGATAAGTTGGACTTCGACTCCCAGAATTCCCCAGGGTGGGGAATTCTGGGAGTTGAAGTCCACCCATCTTCAAAGTCGCTAAGATTGAAAAACACTGGCCTAAGACTGCCTCATAATGACCCACATCAGCCAAGCGTCTTAGCTATTCAATATATCCAGCATGGGTCAAACTCTGTTCTGCCATCTCTGAATCCTCCCAACTTTTATTAGATCCCTTTAAAGACCGCCATAAAACTGAGAGCTAACATATTAAAGAGAGAAGTTAGGGAATAGAGCGGAACTGGATATCCGGTGGTTTTTCCAGACCTTTCTAAACTATCCAGTCTGGCTATTGTGATGGATTCTGGGGAATGTGAATATCGACATAAAGATAATTTATTCGTAGCCCCCCCGCCCCAAAGGCGTCTCTTGCTGCATGCCGTTCCAGCCATCCCATTTCCCGTGCGGCGATTTCCGAGCGCGCGGCTCCGCTAAACCGCGTGGGTCTCCTTCCTCCGCAGGGGAACCAGCCATGCAGACGAACCGAGGCGCGGCGCTGCTCACCTTAGCTCTGTGGGCTCTTTGCTCACCTGGGCTGAGCACGGAAGGCAAGCGCAAACTGCAGATTGGAGTCAAGAAACGTGTGGACAACTGCCCCGTCAAGTCTCGCAAAGGCGACGTGCTCCACATGCATTACACGGTGAGCGTGGCCAAGCCGACGTGGAACAGAGCTAATACAGCCGGAGCTTTGGAATGGGTGGTGGAAGGAGACAAAACCGAGAGGAATAGAATAGAATAGAATAGAATAGAATAGAATAGAAGAGAATAGAATAGTGGAATTAGAATAGAATAAGAATTAGAATTAGAAATAGAATAGAATAGAATAGAATAGAATAGAATAGAATAGAATAGAATAGCTTGGGTGGGGATGGGTGGGTTGGACTAGATGACCTATAAGGTCCCTTCCGATTCTGTTAATCTGTAATCAAACTCGGCAACTTTAAAGAGATGTGGACTTCAACTCAACCAGCATGGTGGCTGGGGAATTCTGGGAGTTGAAGTCCACCCATCTTAAAAATTTGTCGAAAACTTGAAAACTCTCAACTGTCTCATTTAGCAGCAGAAATGGTGGGCCCCCTTGCGGTCGTAAGTCGAGGACTGCCTGTATTGTTGGTAGTCCTGATCAGGACCCAGGACCTCATATTCCTCCTCCTCCTCCTCCTCCTCCTCCTCCTCCTCCTCCTCCTCCTCCTCCTCCTCCTCCATATGAATATGGTAGCCGACCCATTGAGAAACGGTCTGGCTGTAGAGAGTTTGAGGGGAATTTTCCCTAGAGGCTGAAGCGACTTGCAAAGTGGCTTTTATTGCAAGCTTGATTCTGAGTCACCCACCCTGGGTGTGCATACCTCAGCTGTCTTTCAGCTACACACCCTTGCTGACTCACACAAACGCCGGTTTCAGGACTCGGCAGGATGGCAGCTTCGGGCAGAGCGTGAATAGCTGACCCCGGAAAACTCCTGTGTAATTTGTGGACTCCCTTGCCAAACCCCTGATGCCTCATTCCCAAGTTTCCTCTTGAACTCAGGTGCTATTAAAACCTTTGCCGTTTTCACCTGGCCTGATTTTCCTTTTCCTGCCCCCAAATCAGCTCTCAGTGGAGATTCTTAGTCCTCCAGGTTCTGGTTATTCCCCAAGGTGTTTTTTTTTTCAAGAGGCAACTGGAATCTTCTTTGTCCCTCCAAGACATTTCGCTTCTCGTCCAAGGAGCTCCTTTAATTCAGAATCGAATCAAAAAATGGGCACATACTCTCCCCTGTGGTGGACATGCCCAAAAGCCAAAAAAAAAATAATGCATACGTGGTTAGAAAAAAATGTTAAGACAATACTCTAGATTTTAACCCACAACTATTTTTATTAGGCACAATACCAGGAAAAATGTGATAAAGGGAATGTATATTTGATGCTACACGATTTAACAGCAGCGAGAGTTGTATTTGCACAACATTGGAAAAACTGAGGAAGGAGATATAATTAAAAAACAATATATTGGACTGTGCAGAAACAGGAACGTTGAAGATAAAAGACACAGAATATTTTCGGACTTGGGGTAGAAATTGGGACCTTAAGAAATATTACTTTGTTATACTTGCTTAGATTGGATTTTGATTATTGAAAATGAAAGTTACTCAAAGGAAAGAATAAGAGGGATAGATTATATTTAAAATGAATATTAGTAAGAAATTACAGATAGGGTTTCGATATTTGTAATGTTTTTCTGCTATTAAATTGGCAGGGTAATTAGGGAATTGATGAATTAAGAAATGTTGAGTTTTATAATTGTTTAGACTAGGTTAGATCTTGATTATTGTATGTTATACCCTGTATTTGATCCTGGAAGGAGGGGGGAGGAGAAAATGTAAACTGTAATACTTTTTTAAGAAAAAAGAAATAAAAAAGAAGTCTTACAAGCTTAGAGAAATTGTGTTTTTAACCATTTAGTCGTGTTCAACTCTGAGTGACTTTATAGGCAAATGCTCTCCACGCTATCCTGTCAAACTCATCTTCTTTCAATTGTTGGGTGTTGCATCAATTTGATGTTATCAACTCAGCATGCTCTTTGCTTGCTCCTTCTTCTTTGTCCACTAATCATTCCTAGCATCATTGCCTTCTCTAATGAGTTTCTATGCATAGCACAGACAAAATAAATCAAGACGTAGCCTTTTGATTTTTTTTTCCAGTGATGTGTCTGGTTTTATACGATTTAAACCTGTTAGTTGTTCTGGCTGTCCATGATATATGCAGTAACTTACACCAGCAACATAATTAAAAAGTGTCAATTCTTCTTCAATCAGCCATTTTTCATGTCCAATTCTCATACCCATACATCATTATAGTGAAGACTGTTGCTCTAACTAGCCTGCTTTTTATATTTATATTAAAATCTTTGCTTTTGCAGATCTTATTTATGTTAACCATTGCAGTGTGGCCTAAGGTTATCCTGCATTTGATTTCAGGAGTAGAACTGCCATCGGGAACAATTGTGGACCCAAGGAAGATAAATACTTGAACGAATTCAATTTTCTCCTTGTTGATTTTAAATGTCTCATGTCCATCTGTAGCTGTTGGCATTATCTTTGTTTTCCTGATTTCTCTAATATTTTTGAGTATATATTTAAGGTAAGATTGATTACAGGTAGTCCTTAAGATACAACCTCTCATTTATCAGCCAGTTACCACAGAACCCCCTCTCCCCAAATACATACAACCCCATTTCAAAGTGGATGAAGTGCCTCTATGGTCATTCACCCTTATGAATGACCCCTGGGATGCTATAGCAACATCTATTCTCATCCCACCTTGCTGGGAATCCGCAGTGCTTGGATCCACTCCTCATGCCTCCTGGAAACAACTGACAATTCCTTGCAGAAATGGCAGCCGTTTTTAGAACTTTCTGCCCTAATCACCTGGCTGTCAGACTGCAAACTCGTTTGGGTTTTAGGGAAGCCAGCCACCTACATGGAAAGGTGGTAACTTCAGGATGAGCTCCTGGCTCTGCTTGCAAATTACTCCTGGCTCTTGCTAAATTTGGGGAAACCAGCCACCTGAATGCAAAGATGACAGGTTCCCCAATCCCTTCCATTGCTTACCCTCCAGAAATCCACATTCCTTCAGTTAAAAAAAAAAAAAAAGCTGGGGAGGGAGATCCCTTTCTACCACTTAATTGGCTAAATTTATTGCATGCCTGAAAAGAGGGTGATGAAGTCTGTAAGTGACTTACCTTGATGAGTGACTGTCAGGTTGAAGCAGAAAGGAAAGCAAGGAAACAAGCAAAGAAAATATTTCTGCAGCTTGTTTGAATTGAGAAATTGAAGAAAAAACGAGCACAACACATGCAGCAAACAACTGGCTGTGACAGAAGCAGGGTCCTCGGAGTTATATTTGCTTCTTGTTTCTTTAAGACCCAGCTTCTGCCACAGCCATTTGCTGTATGTGTGCAAATTATAGGCCCTATCTACTTTTTCCTTTTGAACTGAACTTTTTTTTCAACTCCTCAATGTAAAGCATGCCTTATTCTGTATTACTTTCAAAAGCTCCAGAGGCTGTGGAAGACCACAACCTGTTCTTAAGCAGCCTCTGAAAACTATGGAATAAAAAGCAAATTTTGAGAATAGTTGTCATGGTATTAACTTCCTGCAGAGATCAAAGGGCTAGTCAGGAAAGAACAAACAAGAGACAAACCTAATGTATCACTTCATGTAATGATTAAAATGCAGAAATCTTAATATAAGGATATATCAGGATTCTGTATACATTCTGCCAGTCTATGCCTATTAAGAAAATCTATTGCACTTGTTTATATAGATCTTTGAATCACAGTTCAGTAGGTCTATATTAAAAAAGGAACACTAAATACACCATGATTATGTCTCCTTGGGAGGGAGATCAAAGCAAGGATATCGTTTTTCAGTTTTTCACTTCAGCATATTTGTTGCTTAGACTAGTGTACTACTAAGCACTTCTATGGTATTTCCAGATTTTGAAAACTGGCAATTTTAGTTGCACAAAGAACCAGAGAGATTCAGCAATCGTACCCACTAGGAAAACTCTATAGACAACTTTGAATGAGCCATGTGCCAAGAAGTGTAATGCCCAAACTTTGAACAGTTCTTCAAGTCCAATCCCCTGCTTCAAGCAGCAACTTTGCACACACACTATTTTTTCAATTATGAACTATTTGAAAACCCAAGTAATTGAATTATGCTTGTGATATGCTGAAAAAAGATGTCATTTTCAGTTGCTTGACTATTGTTTTACATATTGATAATTATTTTAAAGAAATTACAACTTTGTTTTTCAGCTCTGCTAAGAGTGTGTCATTCTGTAGATTTGCGTTGTATTAAGAGAAAAATACATACTGTGCAAAAGGAACATCAATTTATGAAATGGAAATAACTACAACACAAAAATTGTGGCCACAATGAAAGGTAATTTTGTAATTTCTCAGTTTTGGCATCTGACATTTACCATTTAGGTGAAACTTTTTTAAATCTTGTATCTGTGAACGAAATTCAAACTATTGTGTCTGCTTCTAAGATACCAAACAGTTCTAAAAACTAACTATTCCATTATTTTATCCTCTTTAGGTTTCTTTGCTATAGTTGGTAGACACCAAATGTCATGTTTACAGATTCATTAGCACTTTTAGTGAAAAAAAAAGGGGCAGCAAGTATATATTGAACCACATTCTTTCAAATGCCAGTACAAATTCATTGATTTTACTTTTATTTATTTGTATCCTGCCTTTATTATTTTGCAAATAACTCATGACTGGTTACATATCCAACGTATCATCTTCCTATTTCCCCCACAACCATCACCTCATGAGGTGAGTTGGGTGGGCCAAGAATGACTGGGTCTAGGTCACCTACCTCACTTTCATGGCTAAGAGGGAACCTAGAACTCATACTCTCTTGCTTTCTTAGTCAGATGATAGGGATATTCTCTCTTTTAAAAATGTTGAAGTTCCCAGAATTAGAATATCTTTAATTCTAGGAAAAACCGCTTTCCTCCAGACCGCCCCCAAATCATAATTTACTTCCATGTCCTCAGATATAATTATAGGCAGATATTGTAAAGGCAGGGCTTTTTTTCTGCCGGAACGCAGGGGAACCGCGTTCCGGATCCTTTCTGAAGTCCGGATCACGTGGTACGGACTTCACCAATTGCGCGCTATTACTTCCGGGTTTATAGCGACACGACGGGGGGTGCGTTCCGGCACCTTTCTTCGAAGAAGAAAAGCCCTGGGGGTGGGAATGGAGATTTTACAGTATCCTTCCCTGCCACGCCTACAAAGCCACTCCCACAAATCCATGCCCACAGAACAGGTAGTAAACAAATTTCAATTCCACCACTGCTGAACTTCCACAAGAACTTATATACATGACTCTGCCAGTTGGCTTGGAGCTACAGTGGAGAGGCTTCACATTGGGGATGTTGACAGATTAATCTATCCCACCTCCCCTGACCTTACTTCTCATCCTATTCCTTTCCTCACCATCTTTTAGTTAGGGTTGAGTATTTGGATCTTTATAATATCTTATTTATATTGTCCACAAGTTTTGTATAGTTTTATTTTTTTTATATTGTGGGCTGCCCAGAGTTACCCTGTGGTAAGATGGGCAGCCAATAAATTTTAAAAAGGAATAAAATAAAATAAATAAAAAGAACTATGCAAATGTTCACTGGAATAGAAAAGGATTCTACCTGCAGTAAAAGTAAATAGATCTAAGAATGAAGTCTTCTCCAGTCCCTGAAATTATTAGTTAAAAGTCTATAATCAGGTATACTTCTGACAAAGCCCAGATCAATCAACCATCACAGAGGAATTGGGCCTTTTTCTTCCATTTGGCTTACAATCAACAGAAAGGATTTAGCAGTCTGATTGAAAAGCCATCCTTTCTTTTTAGCTATTTTAATCATGAGGCCTCATCCTCAAGGGGTCCAGGGAATAGCCAAAATGTAAGTGGTATTACCATGTTGGAGAGAAAAACCACAGACCAGCTTTTAAGGAATAGGCACCCAGAAGAGGCAGGAAGAAGCTGTGTGGAACAAATAGAGGGAACAAAAGATTCAGCAAGTAAGTCTGAAGCACAGCCAAGACATTCTTAGTAAGAGCACTTGACCAGCAGCCTTGTTTGGCTTCATTATTTGGGGAGCTCCTGGGAGGCCGGAGCCAAAGAAAGCTGAAAAGTTGAAATAGTATTTGCAATACAAGCAGACGCAGGCTATTCTTCACATCTTCAAGATCATAATCTCTTTTTTTTGTTGTTGTTGCCCTTTCCTTTCAAAGGATGTTTGGCGCAGCTTAAAAATGGACCGGGGAAAATATATACTCTCCCTAAGAGAGAATATATTTAGTATATTCTGTAACCTCTTTTGTTCATGAAAACGAAGGAGGAAAAATATTTAAGCCAAAGAAACCATTTTGAATATTAAAAGGCTCTCCAGTAGCAAACTCATCAGATAGAAAATCTTGCATAAAGGGAAGTAATAGTGTCAAGTGATGTGTCTATGTAAATAAAGAATGACTATAGTTGTTTTATATGCAGCTATGTGAAATCACAGCTGCTAGTTCTTTAGTTGCTGCTGACCTTCATATGCATTGAGTTCTTCCCAAGATATATTGGCATAATACATGTGTGAATCCAAGCAGTGTGACCTTTTGTAATTGACAGATGGAAATTCTGTCAATGTGAAGATTTTCTAAATACATCCCCAAAAACTCTGGTATGGCACCCAGAGTGCTGTTAACTACTGAGATCACTACGACCATTTTAAGCCATAATCTTTCAACTTTGCTTTTCAGATCTTGATTCTTTGTGAACTTGTCCAATTCTTTGTCTTCTATTCTACTGTCTCCTGGAATTGTCACATCAATCATCTGCATTCTTTTCTTTTCAACAACAGTTATATTTGGTGCGTTATGAGTCCAGACTTTATCAGTTTGTATTTCAAAACCCCACAATATTTTAACCTACTCATTTTCAACAACTACTTTTTATTAAAACCATCTTCAAATTCTTTAATCCAACCAGCATTTTATTATAGTCTTTTTGAGTTTCCCTTAGAAATTTTCAAAACAGGATTGTTTCATTTTTATTTGATTTTTCTTTTGCAGAATTTCTAGTACCAATTATACTTTGGTAGAATTGCCTCTGGTCTGGCTGAAATAGTTGATTTTGCTTAAATTGCAATATTTGCCTCATAGTGTTCAATTTTCCCAACTATTGCTATTATTTGTTGCTTTATGATTTTCAAATAACTTCAGTTTTTCTAATACTAAGACAAAATATTTTTATTAGGGTTGTCCTGATACTTACAGTACATTCTTCCATTTTTGTTCTTTCATATTTTTATATTTCTTCCAATTTGATCTTAATTTCTTTATTTCTAATCTGATCTTCCACTTTGAGATTGAATATGATTTTGCTTTTGGCTTTCTAATTTCATGCCCATTTCTTCTATAACCACCACTGGTGTACTATAGGCAAACGGATTGGTCTGTTTATAGATGTTATTTTAATCCTTGTAATTGCCTTATTCACATCCTTCATTATTGGTAGCAGGTCTTTAGGAAACATTACTTTCAATGATGACAGTCTTTGTCTTTCTACTGATAAGTTTGCATATGCCATATCCGAAAGGTGCTTTTTCAAGAAGCAACTTTTGAAAAAGCACCTTTGGGACAACCATGACCTGTAATGGTGGTATTCAATTTTTTTTACTACTGATTCTGTGGGTGTGGCTTAGTGGGCGTGGTGTGGCGTGATGGGTGTGACTTGGCATGGTTGGTGTAGCTTGGTGGGCATGGCAGGGGAAGGATATTGTAAAATCCCCATTTCCACCCCACTCCAAGGGAAGGATATACTCCAAAATCTTCCTTTCCACCTCACTCCAGGGAAAGGATATACTGCAAAATCTCCATTTCCTCCCCACCCCACTAACCTGCTTTCTAGCTCTGTTTTCCTGTGCAAGGCAACAAGAGAAGACCCAGCCAATCAGCTGGGACTTCAATCAGCTGGGACTCAGGGGGCAGCGAATAGGTGGGGGTGGGGCCAAGCAGAGGTGGTATTTACTGGTTGAGTTTTGAACTACTCAAAATTTCCGCTATTGATTCTCCAGGACCTGTCAGAACTGGGTGAATACCACCTCTGATGACCTGTATGACTGAGAATCTCCATAGACATTTGCATATGCCATAATTTTGTCTTTTAATTCTTCTTCTTGAAGGAGTCAATTCATACGTTTTTCAGTGCTAGCATGTACTGGTCCTGTTATTATTACTTCTTCTATATGATTATTGCTGTGGTCCACATCGGTTGTTTCCTTTATATTCCCAGCTGTTATTATTTGAGTTCCTTTTATTTTTCTACCATTGTTTTGAGGTCTTTCAATTTTATAATTTTTCTGAATCTCTTCCAGTTCTGCTTCCCTGAATAGTTTATTTCCGGTAATGAAACTCTTTTGATTTAGTTATTGTTGTTCAGTGAAATTAGAGTTTGGATAAATTATTTTCCAATGTTCAAACATTCAGTTTAAGTAGCCCTGCTTTGTTGGTTCTAATTTATAACAGCAGACCATTATGGTGTGATTTTCACAAGCAATATATTTTTGTTTTGTCTATGGTTGTTGTTCTTCCAGTAATCCTAAGGGAGGATTACTAAACTAGGCCCTAGTTTCAACATATCCTGGGAATTCTAACATCTTTTTGATCCAGGTAATGACTGATTAACAGATTAACAAAGTTGGAAGGGACCTTGTAGGTCACCAAGTCCAATCCCCCACCCAAGCAGGAGACACTACACCATTTCTGACAGATGGCAGTCTAGTTTCTTCCATTGATGAAAATCCCACAACTTCTGAAGGCAAGCTGTTCCATTGGTTGATTGCTCTCACTGTCAGAAAATTTCTCCTTATTTCCAGGTTGAATCTCTCCTTGTTCAGTTTCCATGATTGTTCCTTGACTGGCCTTCAGGTGCTTTGGAAAATAGTTTGACTCCCTCCTCTCTGTGGCAGCCACTCAAACATTATGAGCCACGGTGGTGCAGTAGTTAGAGTGCAGTACTGCTCACTACTTCTGCCGACTGCCAGCTGCTTGCAATTTGGCAGTTCAAATCTCAGGCTCAGGGTTGACTCAGCCTTCCATCCTTCCAAGGTAGGTAAAATGAGGACCCAAATTGTTGGGGGCAATATGCTGACTGTATAGACCGCTTAGAGAGGGCTGTAAAGCACTTATGTCTAAGTGCTATTGCTATTGGAACACTGCTATCATGTCTCCCCTGGTCCTTCTCTTCACTAGACTAGCTGATCCAATATAGGATTCTTTTTCTGTTTTCTCATATTAAATGGGTTGGTGTATACCCACATACAGTATTTGAGGGACAGCCACAAAGAAGAGGGAGTCAACTTATTTTCCTCAACCACCAAAGGGAAGACAAAAAACAATGGATGGAAACTAATAAAGGATCATAGAAGCAACCTAGAACTAAGGAGAAACTTCCTAACAGTGAGGACAATTAACCAGTGGAACAGTTTGCCTCCAGAAGTTGTAAATGCTCCAATGCTGGAGGTTTTTAAGAAAAGACTGGACAACCACCTGTCTGAAATGATGTAAGGTCTCCTGATTGAACAAGTGGGTTGGACAAGAAGACCTCCAAGATCCTTTCCAGCTCTATTCTGATTGAAACATTGTCTGGCAATTCCACTAAGAACTGTCTGGTGGGGGTGACCTTTCTGGTAGACTACACCACTGCCAGCATGGCTCTCAACCTCATCAGTACATCACAAAGCCCTAACCCTATGACAAGAGGCTGTCCATGATCATTGCTATAATATTAAATAGTTTGGGAGACTTTTGACACAATAAGTGAGATGCAGTTGGGAAAATACCAGAACCTCATTGTAATTTCAGTTCTTATTGCTATAAACAACTTAACATTCATTAAAGAATGAGCTTGGAAAAGTTCCAATAACATACAATTTTTTTGGGCTAAAAGTTTGTATTGAAACAGAGTGAAAAGGGTTCAGAAAGGGTGACAAAAGCACTATTTTTTTTGCTATCCTTGGACATTTCTCCATTAGGGTTTTCCAAAGAAAATTAATTTAGATGGAAGTAGTTAAAACAGTGAGCAAAGCAATATTTGAAAGATATTCTCACTTGATGTATCATCCTCCAGTCCAAAGTCTGCTTTGGGAGGCAGGGATCCACTTCAAGTAAATGAGTCACTTTTGCTTCCTGGCCAGAACAATTAAACTTCTTGTATAATAAAACATGACCTGAAGCCTGCCCTTCAGCACATCATCTCCCCTCAAACCCCCAGAGGTCATTCCTGACATTCAACAGCTCAGAATTTTCAGTTTCTTAGGCTTCAGAGGCCAATTTCAAACCTCTAAAACTAAAATTAGTTTATTAAGCATTCTTTTTTTCCCCATGTTTCATTTACTGGATTATTTTTTTAAAGCCTTCTATATATGATTAGTCAGACACATACGCCTTTTATGATCCCGGAGAGATTTTTTTTTCATAAGAAGTCCCAAAACAGGCATTGTCTATAGTGTCAATTCTTCTTTTGAATTTTTGCTGATTGTTGCCCATCGGGGCCAGTTTGAAAGGGCTCAGGGTGAACAATGAGGAGAAACAGTTAATGCATTTTGCAACTTGCTGCTTCTTTATTGCTAGCAGCTGAACCATTTGGGGTGGTTCTCTCCCCCCCTCCCTCTTTGGTTACTGATCTCTTGCCATATTGTGCATACAATCCCCTAACTACATTAGCTCATTTCTACTCTGGCCTTCAAGATTAGCTCATCTGGGTTATGTACTTTGGTGTGTAGGTGTTGAGTGTTAAAATATATCTTAACTTTTCTTTTAAAATTGCATTCTAAACAATAAGAATTAAGTTTGCTCTTTTCTTGTTTTCCATGATAGTGTACTCAACAAAAACAAGAACTTTATTTCATGCCTCACCAAGAGAGGGGTGGAAGGCTTCGGGGCTTTCTAACGCCTCCACAATCTCCACCACCCTCTGATCCGCACCCCAATTAAGTTCTTCATGTTTTGGAATGTTTCTTTTACAGTAAAATGCTTGTTTGTAAAAAGACTTTGGTTTTAATTTCTGGATAAGCAGGAAGCAGGAGATAAAGATGAAAATAGCAAAATTACAAAAAAATAATCCATCGCATATGTAGAAAAAAAAGAGGGTAACAAGAAAGCATATTCACTTACCCTTATAACCATTAGGTTATAGCAGTTGCACAAAAGCAAACTCTATTCCCAGATCTTTTGTTTTGTTTTGTTTTGCTTTGTTTTGTTCAATCAACCTCTTTCTTCATAGAATTCTCCAGAGAGGAAGTTTGTGTGTACTCATGTTTAAACATTGTTTTCTTCTATAATCCTCATATTGCACCCATTGTTTTTCTTATGTAAATTTTCTTAAGGATGAAAAATAGGTCCCTAGTTTGAGTAGCCATCCCCAGTTATATCTCACGTATAAACTCTACGTAAGTTTTTATTTAGTTGCACTCTCTCTGTAAAGGAAAGCTTATTTAATCTAATAGTTCAGCTAGCAGGGAAGAGAGAGACAGAGACAGAGACAGAGACAGAGACAGAGACAGAGACAGAGACGGGTAAGGTAGTCATATACTGGGGAATCTAATTAAACAGCAGAGGTAGGAGCTACAAGGAGAAGAAATCATCTCCAAACTGCCTGCATCTCTATTGCACTAATGAAAGATTTCATTGAATTAAAGAATTATCCATCAACAGCAAAACTGTAATTGGCCAGAAAAAGAGAATTCTAAGAATAGTGTGAAGAAATAATTTCCCCCTGCAATCTGGGGATCACGTATACAGAGAACACTGCAGGAGCAAAATGGCACGTAGTTAATTTTCTTCAAAAGTCTTTGTTATCTTTTATTTCTATGGTTTTGCAAGCTTGGGGAGGTACATGCCATCTGATAGCCTTTCTGCTATCACAGCACTAGTGGGTGGATCATTAGATAGCAGAGGGAGCCTGTCCCTTCTTTTATATGCCGGCATGGACCTTGCAACATCTGATGAGGCCACTGCAAGTAGATCAAGCCATTAATTAATCTATATCAATTTCTATCAAGACTCTCACTATTCATAAAAAAAAGCTAGGTGTAGCCTTTGCAATATCAAGGAGTAGTTTGTGCTTGCAAGGAATATATAGGTGGTACATTGAATCCAAAAGTTTAAGATTACTATAGCTTGTTAAGAAGATTCCTATGGGTTTTGAGCTTTCTCAGGCTCCACAGTTATGAGAATTTTATCTTTGAAGATTTGACAGTCCTAGAAATTATGGACAGATTCTAGTCCAAATGGATGGGGAGAAAAGACTGCTTACTTGATGAACAATCATAGATTACTCAATTCTTCAGGGGTAAAAGATTATATTTGCAGCTTTTTAACCTATTACTTTTTAAACTTAATTAAATCCTTAGGGTTTATTGAAAATCATAATAATCCATTATTAAAGATACTTTGTATATTGCCTAAAGGCTGCTTACCTCCTGTGTTGAAAGTGGATGCAAATTAAACTGGCATAAGTAATTGCTATCCAGATTACAATCCATCCCTCTGTTTTGGCAGTGGGGCTGGCCAGGTGATCTGCATGAGCCCTCAAGGGCAAGAGGGCATTCCTAGTACAAGATGCACTAGGCAGTTCTGGTGCAGGCTTTCATATCAATCAGGAAATAATGCACAGAAAACAGACCACATATGATTGTTGTGCCAGCAGAAGGCAAAAAAAAAAAATCACTCTGATGAGGAGGAGGAGAAAGATGAATGAATTGCCTTTGTAGAAGATGGAAATGTGTTGAGGATGATACATTTTCCTGTCCTTTAGAATAGTGAGCCTTCTAATGCTTGAGTAAGCAAGATATGCAGATGAGCCCTTGGAAATTATTGTGACATACTCTTAACCACTGGAAAGGAAAGCCAATTTATTCCCACGATTCATGAGAGCAACCTAGAAACTTGAACAAACTTTTAGTTCCTTGCCTTTAGACTCTATTTGTTTGTTTGTTTGTATACATAATTTATATGGCTGCCCACCTCACAGTAATGGCTTCGGGTGGCATTCATTGATTAAAACACAAAAACCATGGATACAACCTCCCAGCATCTGAGGATAAAACAACAGTCTCATTCATACAGAAACACATCAACAGCAGCTGAGCTCACATAACCTCTGACCCAAATGCCTGGGGAAAGAGGTCTTCAGTGCCTTTCAAAAAAGCAAATAGGATCAGAACCACCTGGACTTCTGGGATGCTGCACTGATAAAGTACAATTCTGGAGTCCAACAAATGACATTGTTTGATAGAAGGGACTGAAGTTCTCTTCTAGAACTGGTCAGGTGATAAAGAAAATGGGAGAAAACAGTCTAACAAACAACCTGGCTTTCTCTCATATGGGGCCATTAAACCAAGCTCAAAACCCTACTGGGAGCCAGTGAAACTCATTTAGCAGCAGTATTATTTTGGTGTAATGAGAAATGCCAAAAATTGCCTGTGCCACTGCTTTCTGGACCAGTTGCAGCTTGCCAGTCTTCTTCAAGGACAGCTTCATGTAGATATTTTATAGTAATTCAATATGGTCTATGTAGTGACTAGACCCTGGATTACACAGAGCGCAGGAAATTGGAACGTGACATTAATATATTGAAGGCACCTTCCTGAGAACAGTTCGTCCCCTGTTTCTCACCGTATTTCCCTCTCCCCACCATCACCCTAAAAGCATCACCTTCCTCTTTCTCCACCAGCCATCCCATATTCCCTGAAGTTGATTCACCTCAAACCCAAAGGTCTCAACATACTATCCTACTTATCAACTACTACACCATGAAAAGGCTGGCACAGGTGTCGAAAATTCTTCTGCCTTGCATCCAGCCTGTCATAGCTTAAGCATCAGCTATCCAACCTCTGTTTCTATAAGAATACAACAACAGTTATCCATTTGACCCAATGCCATCTGCATCCATCCTGCAGATGGAAAACTTGGGTATGGGGGGGAGAGCCACAGCCTACAAAGTAAGTCTGACCTAGGATCTATCCTTGCAATCCTTATCTTTTACCAGGGGATAATAATAACTGTATCTGGAAAAATATATACTTGAGTTAACATTCATAGAAGAAAGAAAAATGCAAATGTTTAACAAAACCAATATTTAACAGACTTCACTGATATATACTTTGAATGGTAGCACAGTACAGAAAGAATGTGAAGACTTTGGTGCTCTCTTAGCTTGATTGTTTTCTTGCAGACATTTCATTAGCGAAATTAGGCAACTAGTTTGTGTAATGAAATGTCTGCAAGAAAACAATCAAACTCAGAGAGCACCAAAGACTCCACATGTCACCCCTGTGCTACAAATATTCTGCTTTATTGATACAGAAAGAATGTAAAAGTAAAATCTGATAGAGACTCATCAGGTTTAATTCACCTTGAAATTTTGCTAGTTCTTAAGAAAAGAAAATATTCAAGAGGTTTGTGGGAAAGCAATGCACACCAAAACATTCTGAAGTCCCTCTACTGGCTACACAATCTTCTGAAAAGACAGCCATTATGGAACTGGTTTGATCATTTTGATGATACAAAAGAAGTAACCTATTCACTTATTTTCCGGAAGTAGATAGTGGGGATCAAGGCTCAGACTGATATGCACAGAAAGAGCATGAGCAATCCTTTGTTAGTCAGTCTGAATGAATAAGGCAAGCAGTGAGATAGAACTAGATCCAGAGTTGGCCTTCTTATACTTTCCATGCAACAAGTTAACTGTTGAATTCAATGCAGGACAATAGAAAATCCAAGTGGTAAAGAGAAACTAAGACAAATTGACTTTTTTTTCTCTTCAGTATTCTTATCTATCAAGTTTTCTACATTAATACATTATTAAGTGCATATACAACAATAATAAGAAGAAACTCTATTGCATGTTTAGTTTTAAAAACTAACTATAGACAACCCATGAGCCATTGGGTTATCACTTTAGACAGATTTCTTTACCTAAACATAAAAACAGCATGACTAGGGGGGTAGGGGAAGCAGTGGGAATGAGAGAGACTTCTGATTTCATGTCAGCTTGACTATAGCTGACCGCTCTCTAGCAACTGATGGCAAGACCAGTGTATCAGCTATTAGAAGGCATGGGCAAGACCCATCTACTGAACCTCCAAATCATGGTGCAGAGACACTGAAGCCTTCACAAATTGCCAAATTTCAATCCCACAGGTATCATGGATCCCAGATTTTAGATATCTTATGTAAATTAGCTCATTTGAGGTATCTTCATTCATAAATTATTGCCTTATGCTGTACTGGCCAACATCCAATTATACTCTGATGCTCTATTTGCACCTAAAATCAGAATGAGGAAGCTCTATAATTATTATGCTACAGATAACCCCAACTGGCCATGGTTACTGGAACTAATAATATGTCACAACTTTCCCACATTTATTTTAAAAATGGTGGGAAGGACACATATGCATATTATTTAAACACATTCACAAAGCATTGTAACATTTTATAAAAAGAGAGCGAGAGACATAAATGTGTAGCAGTTATTTCCCACTTCTATAACTTTTATGTTAAGAAAGATTATTTGGCTCATTTAATAGAACAAAAATGATTTTCATTCACAAATGAAAGATCATAGGTGTCCAGTAGAAGCAAAGATGATAACACATGTCATTATATCATTGTGCAAAGGATGTGAAATATGTAATTTACATTAGTGATGTCATTACATGAATGACTTGCAGCATGTAATTCATATCACTTATGTAATTAAATCATTACCACTTGGCATTAGTTGCCCTCTCTTTCCTCTCCAGAGAATGCCCATGTGCACACAAGTTTATAAAGACCAATTTATTTTGTCCATTGTTAAGAGGATGGGACAGTGTAAGCAATAACTGTTGCTATTGCCAACTTGGAAACATTCATTTTGTAAGAATACATGCTGATTCGACTTCCGGTCCCAGCGGCAACAGGACGCTGAAAGGCGAGCTCTGCCTTCAGCGCCTGAAACCCGCTGCCTGGGAGGCCCTTAGGGGCCGGGCGCCCCGGTTTGGGGGTGTCCGCCGGCTTAGGGCGGCTTTAGCCAGGGGCTACCGGCTGAATTCCAGGGCCGGGCGCCAATGCTGGCTCGTCCGAGGCTTCCAG